>JAGDQP010001510.1:0-42746 GCA_022664845.1 Lepisma saccharinum
GTGACGGTGATCGATATTTAGTTAGATACTCCTCAGACTGAATCGATTGGTAAGAATATGTAAAATGATTTACATTAGAGTAGCTTTAGCTTATCTAAAGCTATATTATTTACTCGGTTTATAACTTAATATAATATGTTAGGTTAGCGTAGGCCATTATGGGGTCTAGAGGAGTATCTAAAGTTCCTTCCTGAAGGAATACTAGCTACTAAACCAAAGGTTATTAAAACTATTTCCAATTTATCAACCACAAACATGAAAGTTCCGCTTCCCTTCAAATACATTCAATTACGTTTTCTCCTGTTAAAAAGTCAACCTTTGCATTTATATACTCGCTCTACATCAGCAATATCCCCTTTCTCTTCTCGGTTCAGCTTTAATTTGTACACCGTTTCGGTACCTGTACGGTAAAGATTATGATATCAGAAACACTATGTATATAGCAATAAGAGGCTAGAATTTCAGATAACAACACATTAAATTCCGTGTATACAAGAAATTCGGTTTGTTATTTTGAAACGGAACTGAACCTAAACTTAAATCAGTACTGCGTAAGCAGGATCAGTTATCGTAACCACTCATTTAAGTGGTCTTACAAGTGATCAACAGCCCAATATGATTAATCGTTTTAAAACTCGATCGTCAATCGATTCCGATTAAATAGTTCAATCTCTCCATGAAGTCAGCTCAAACTGATCCGGAATTGTTACAAAAATCACGGAGCTAGTTATATATATATATATATATATAACAAGACAATACTTTGAATCACTCAAATGACTCACTGCTGAGGGTAACAAAACTTGCTGAAATAATCACGAAATAATTCTTACAATTAGGTACTCGTGTTGTATGGCGTCGAATATATTTCACAGTGACTTCCTCATTTCGGACTCGTAGAATGCAGAATGTGGTGCAAAATCAATGGGTAATGTGAGTGCAAGGACGCAATGTAGAAGGGCGTATGCGCCCTTGCATTCGCATCACCCCTTGCTTTTATATCACACTCTGCATTCTACGCATTTGAAATAATGAAAGTAACAACGTTTTAATAACACAGAATGCCATATTACGGAAGTATCTAATATAGTAAATTACTAATCGTGAAGATAATCTGGGAATACACTCAAATTCTGTAGGTACTTGATACATGTTAATGTTTCGCATTTCTTTTTTTATTTTGTTCACAGACAATACTATGTGGTTCTAAATGACCTGAAATACACACAAATTGTTTCAGATGCTATCAACATACATGAAAGGTCATATAATGACATAGTTTGAAAAAGGCAATTCCTCACACAATGTACAATGGTACCGGTACACTATTAGTACAAACACATTCTTTATGGTACGTGTTTTCAAACTGCGTGCAGATTAAAATTACACGTTTGTATTTACTGTCCATATTCTTACTGAAGAAAATAAATAAGAACGTTCTCCTGAATAATTCATTTAAATTCATTAAATGCATGTGCTTACTTCACAAACATTAGTCCTAATATATAAATAAAGCCAGTGACGTAACATTAACATAAGGTATTTACTAGAGTTCATATCCTAATTGAATAGTGTCTCCTGCTTCTACTGAGTGGGAAGGACATTGAAATTATTATTTAATCATGCCAAATAGCACTCCGTTCCGTTTATAATATTTTCACCAGTTAATTTTAGCTTCATACTAATATATTTATCGAAGCCAGTCAATACAAGTCGGCCTGTAACTGATTTGCGACCAGAGTTTTGTGGGCGCAAGTTTTCGTCTTTAAAATCCCAGTTTGCTGAACGTGACGTCACTGCCAAACCCAAGCAAGTTGATATTTAATACCGTTTCTCGCAGACAAACTGCAAACTTTTCCTTGCGTTCACGCAAGTCGATATTTAATGAGGCCCCAAAGGTCTAACAGTCAGTACAATCAATTCAACGATGATTACCAGGTACGTACCCAGAACACGGGTCCAACTCACCATACAGAGAGCGCAACTCTCGTGGTAGTCGCCGCAGTTCTGGAAGAAATGCAAATAGAGGCCAATCTACACGTAATCCCAGGACGTATATGCCAGAAAACGATTCCGCACATGAAAATAATTTAAACTAGATAAGGGGATCGACCACCAAAAGGTCCTCCAGAGCTTTCCAAAGAAACAAATTATATTAGGTAGGCAACAACCGATAAAGTGCCCATTATTTACAACAGAACTGTGCAATAACCACCGTATTGCAACAGTAAATGTCAAACTTAATGGTAAAGAACAGCAGCTAATCCTAGACAGCAGTAGTACTTTGTCTATTTTGGCGCATGCGCAGATACCACAAAACGCAAAAAATATGAAAGTGAAAACAAAAGTTAAGGGCATTTAAATAAAGTCCTAGATAAGGGTGTAATTTTAGACGTTAGCATAGGTGGAATAATGTTTCCACGCCCATTTTTCCTAGTTTCTCACGAATTCACTAATCCAATTATCGGTACAGATGGGTTAAGACATTACAATTCAAGTATATGCTTTCCAACTAACACATTTAGTTTGAGTCCTAAGCCACAACCCGTACATTTCTCACATAATAGATTTAACAAAGTAAGTAAAATTGTAAATGCCTATATACGAGACGAAACAAGAACAGTTTGTTCTATCTCAATACTTTTTATAGAATAAAACCGCATTCTTTGATATGCGTACCGATGAGAACAAAAATAAATACAACAAACATTGACGTTTTTAACCTAAGAACAAGTTATTAGGGAAGTTTAACATTAGAATTTTCACACAAGTAACATCTGGTAACCAGTTATGTGTTTATATGTCTAACATAGGCAATGAGAGCATAGCTTAACACAAGAAAAGAGTTCTTAAAAAAAAATATACATGTTTTGAGGTACAAAATGTTCAAACTTGAAAATTAAAAGACAAAATGACTACACATAGAACTTTCCAATCAACACTAGCATTTAATCAAGAACTACAGAAATGTCTCCAAGAAACTGACAAATTATTTGATATTTAATAGTTCCAAATTTCAGAAGATTTACATCCTAAGCAAAGAACAAAAGTGGAAAAATCTATTCTAAGAGTACAGGGACATATGGTCTCATACTCCTAAGGACATAGGTCTGATACGGGGATATAAACAGAAACTACAAGATGACCATTATAAAGCCATTTGCTCACACATCAAAGTAAATACCTATTAATATAAACTTCTTCTACTTAGCTACCTTAGTTGTACTACTCACTGGCCTCAGCAATTGAAAGAAGAGGATCAAATCGACAACAAGCAGAGGAAGGGTGTGTGGCTTAACCAACGAAATTCCGACGAAAATAAATAAACACTCAGACCCTTTAATTTGTTTTTGAAGTTTTTAAACGAAAGAAAAATTGTTGAAGAAAATAATGTCATAAAATATGCAAAGAAATATTCAATAATAAAATGAAGAAACAAATAGAATAAAATCCCGCCAAACAACAATGAAAGAGATCGGCTTCTTTAATATGTGGACAAATAAAACCCTTTGAAGAAAGTCGAAGACAAAAAAATAATACCGGTAAAGCACGAACAAAAAAGAAAAGAAGACACATAAAAGGTGGAGAGGGTAAGATATGTTGTGACCAACTGAAAATGGGTCACTACATATTTTTCCTCTACCAAGAAAAGAAAAGAAAGCCAATGAACCAAAAATTGATTTTTTTTTAAGAACAACAAATTCTCAGGTTTACCTGACCGAAGGAAACAGAGAGGATGGAGAAGTAGGATGAGTCTTAACTCATATTACTTAACAACTCCTCTTTCCTTTCTTCGGAACAATAAAAACCCCGGAGATTACTGAAACCACGTTTGTCCTGGCCCACAATGGACACGACCTGAACTCGTTTCGGGATTGGGACTTAATGCTACACCAGAAGATCCGATCTCAGGCGGCCATGTGAGAGATTCTCTTTGAAGACAGAAGTTTCCACACCTATGAAGCGACTACTGACAACCCTGATAAGGATTGCTCCCGAAGTTTAACACCTGGAACGAAGGGTTCTTAAATTTTCCAGGGACACACGGTCCACGGCATCTACTTCCGAAGAAGGCCCATAGTTTGGACTCGGAACGTATCGGCTGTGCAATTAACTACCAGCACTGGGGCAGGTTCCTGCATCGGATATGCGACTGAACAACACTCGCATCTGCGATGGCAATCCGGATAATTAGCCTTCCCTCTGTTGATGTCATAGAATCTTTGTCTAGTATTATTACTAGAATTACTTCTTTGTGTTAGTGTTGTTCGTGTTGTTGTTGTTTGTGTTAGATATGTTGTATCTAATCGTGTTATTACTATTATAAGAACGAGTGTAAGTGTTCGTGTTTTGTGTATTATTGTCATAATGTGTATTGTTGTTATCCCTGATGTACATATTCTGGCCGTTGTTACCTCTAGATCTTAATCTTGAATAATAAAGACCAGTACATTATCCCTATTTAACCTTTTGTACGTATTCTGATTCCTATTTCTATTACCATTACCATTACCTGTACCTGCACTAGCTCCACTCGGAGTTACCACTCTATCTGAACTAGCTGACTCAGCTACTAACTCCAAAGTCTCCGAAGAAGACTCTTTCCAGCATTAGCTGTAGTCTGAACATTCTTAACCTGCAATTTATTTTTACTGTCCTTACTAGTCCTTCCGTTATTGCCGGTAAATTTGCGTTTCTGAATATTAGACGGATTCTCCTGTTTCCTCCCACTTCCTTCATTATACCAATTCTTCCCTAATCATCCATGCGTCCTGAGCCAAAGTTTAATAAAGACCTTGAAAATAATTTTAAAAATTCAATGAAGCAGCACGCTTATTTTGAATTCAGTGATGTTACCAGGAGCCTTTTCATACTGTAGTATGACTGTACGTCATTGCTTATAATGCGGTCTCACTATTTGGTACGGCGTTAATTAAATAATTATTACCTAATTTGCTAATTTAAAGTTTTATCTGCTCTGGGATTAAGAAGATGAAGATAGGTTATTCTGCAATCTCTTCTAATTCCTTCTGCAACCAGGATCTGTTAGCACTGATAGATCTTGTTACTATAGCAACGAATTCTGTTTATTCAAACTTCAAAGACAATGGCGGGTGAGCCGCACGGTCCTAGGTAAGTATAAAAGCAAAAGTTTATAACGTCGAAAAAAAGGTCATCCACTTTAATATAAAAGATACATATATATTCGTTAATCAGTGTAAAAACAACTACTAAGAGAATGGCATCTCCATCAAAAAGTAAAGAAGGGCTGGTTGTCGGAGGAGGTAACACTTACAATATTGAAGCGAATAGTGCTGGTGGGTCAAACCCAGGTACCGTACAGCAATTTGATTTGATGGCACACTTGGAACAAAGGATTTCAGAGTTCAAAGCAACGAGAATAGGTGTACCTTCCCCTAGGTAGGTTGTACTGTAGAACCATCGGTCAGGATGCTAATTATTTTCACACGTTATTTGAGGAAAAACTGAGGGGTAACGATAACTGGTCCACTGTAAACACAACATGAAGTGTTTTCTCTGCGCACAGGTCACAGGTGGGGATAGATAGCTTTCGGGACGGGAACAGATGGCTCGTTACGCATAACTTACATTGTCTATAGAAAAAATTCACCTTGCAGTTCAATTTGAGTTTCACTTGTTAATTTTTACTATTTGTAATGTAAACTTTGCTTTACCTAACCTGAAATCAGTAGTATATAAATCATTGATAAACATAGAATCATACTGAACCATTCGAATCACTGCAATGTACAAGCTCTTGCGGAACCCGTAGTTTTTTTTTATTAGAGATTATGATAATTCTCTACATAAGTTACTTTGGGTTTACTTTAGAAGTGATAAGCCAATATTGTAAAAGTATACAGGGAAGAATAGTACTGATACGAAGTTTGTTGTAGAAACCAGACGACAGATTGTCAGTTGACAAAATTAAGCAGATGTAGTTTAGTGACACAAAATTAATTTATTACCCAAAGAGGGCGTGCATCTAAGAGTTCGTATGTAGGCGGGGAAGTTTTATTAGTGAGACAGGGGACATCAGGATATAGTTGTATCCATACATCCCATTGGATCAAGATGGCTCGTGCTGAGACTCACTGCGAGTGTAGGGAAGGAATCAAGAACATTTTCAGGGTTGCCAGGTTCGAAATGAATCAAGCAAGGTTCAGTAAAGAAAAGGTGGAAAGTGCTCTAGGAATTTATGCTGGGTGCAGAGAATCTTCCCACAGTGCAATTATCAGGTAAGTACGCGTGTTTATAATAGTTGTCCAACAGTTCGCACGTACCTGTAGGTATGAAGAACTTATAATCTACCTTCGCTCACTAAGCTTTATTTTGTGTCTTTGAGTGACATTCGCGTAGTTTTATATTGCATTCAGTATAACATTAGCTTACCATTTAAAAACGCATTGCATGGCGTACCACATCTAAAGTTTGGCCGCTACTTCTAGTATATAACATTGATACTTCCTTATTTCTCATAATATAAAACCAAGAGGTAATGTGAATGAGTGAGTGCAAGAACACATTGTACAGGGACTCATGTGTCGTTGCACCAGTTCAGCCCCTATTTTACATTACATTCTGCATTCTGCGTGTTAAAAGTAAGGACAGAAATAAAAAAAAAGTACGTACATTTAACGCCATGACGCAAGTAGCTAATAGTTTGAGTTTGATAGTTTACATTGCAAATGGCAAAAGTAACCCAAGTTTACGTAAGTCTTTGTTATTACTATGCATATTGTCTTACGAGGTACGGTTGTCGGTAGTGCGCGGCTTGTAATTGGGAGCACCTGTGCTCGATTCTTGGTACCGACCAATTTGAATGAGGTTCTCTCTATTTTCCTTTGGTCACACCACGCAAAATGCTGGGATGGTATCTTGAATAAAGCCAGGATCGATTCATTCCAAAATCCTTTTCCTTCTTGCTTTTGTTGTTAGATGTATCTAGTGTAAAAGGGAGAAACATGGACTGTATCTTTAGGTGATTAAATATATAAATAAATGTAGGGTATCAGTTATCTACACTGTTGAATTCCTTACATAATAAGTATATTGGTTTACTATTTTTGACGTAAACTAATCTAATTTTCCTGGCTTGAAATCCGTAATGTATAAGGTAGACCAGCTCTCTTAACCCTTCAAAAATTAACGCGTAGCCTTTTTGTGCTTTCGGCAATAGGCGTGTGGGAATGATCTCCATCTGCCAAGAATTTTAAATATTTTATGTAGATTTTCTGAAGATTGTAGGTAATTGTGCCCCACATTTTATAGGGTTTATCTATATTTTAGCAATACTTAATATACCGCGGGGAGGCAAAGAAAGTGATATATGCTACTTTACTTTGTGTAATTAATATTGTTCTGTAAATGGGTACTGTTATCTGCACTTTAAGCAAAATATATCTTGCTTAAACCATTTTTATTACATTTTTTAAAGAACTCTGATTATTTTTATATGTTTTCTGGCGTTATCAAGATATAAATTGTATATTTTAATATGTTATGTTATGTTTTAATAATATACAGTGAAACCTCTCTATAACGTACATCCTCGGGATCAGAAAAAGTGTTCGTTCTAGAGGAATGTCCGCCTTAGATAGGTTTTGAATAGGATTCTGTAGTCAATATACAGTAATACAGTACAGGGTGGGAGGAAAGTCCCTTTACATTTCAATATAATAATAGAAATTACTTCATCTAGCTGTATGAAATTTAAGCGAATAAATTATCAGAAGCTTTGTACAACCTTTCCCGAGCTATATCTACCGCCACTGACTATGGTTCCAACAGAATGGAGCAGCAGCGCATAATACACTCCGCAGGTGCCTAGATCGAAGTTTTCCAAATCACTGGATCGGACGTAGTCAGCAATCAATATCTAGTACTCCATTGCTTTGAAATCAACACACCTAATAATGCACTTTGGGGATGTGTGAAACAAGAGGTTCGGAAAAATCGATACGCCAACAACGAGCAGCCTCAAGACGCAGTTTATACGGAGTTTCAGAAAGTCACTCCCTGATATGTTGTTACGGATGAGCAATCGGATGTGTAGGCGCATAACGCTATGCTACGAACATGGACGAAGTCACACAGACGTTTTGAACCCAAAGGAGGTAAGTTGTACAAACTCACGTAATTTTAAAGTCTATGTTAACGGACTTTTCGCCCAACCTGTACAGGACATATACACACAGTGAACATTCTTAATGTCAACTTGTTTTGCAAACTTTTGTGTACAATCAAGTCTTGTGTCAAATTTACACCTGTTTCATCTTTCCTTGAACTGTAAAACTGTTTCAATTTGAGAAATCTGTCTAATGCCTGAGAGTATGATGATTGTGGTTGATCTGTTCGAAGAACTGCAGCACCTGTATTAGTCATTCATGGTTTTCAATATCAGTATCTTTCTCTTGGATAGTTTGAATAATCGTCTGTATTTCTTGGCTCTCATACTCTAGGTCAGTGGTTTTCAACCACTGGTCCGCGAAACTTCTCTACCGGTCCTCGGCCAGTTAATATGTTCAATTATTTAACACTCATTTTGTAGATTTCGACAGTCCGAAATTGAGATTAAAGTTTATATTTGCTTTCCAAAACGACTAGAATTTGAAAATGTGCTGGCATCCTTTGAATGTCAAATGAACCTCTAACTTAGTGGCATCTTCTCGGTGAGTGAGTATAGTATAAAAAGATCGAAAAGCACTGCTGTAGGTCAGTGTGAAAGTAAGTGTTCATATCAACAGTGTTAACGTGCTTCGTAAATTAAACCTTTCGTATTCGTTTACATGCCATCAGAAACATTGTATTCCATTGCACCATTGTCTGGGCTGACATGAAACCTGCATTTCAGGAAGCAGCCGTGAATTGTCCATGCTGTAACGTCTTGGTTATGCAGGAAATGTCTTGGAAGATATGCAGTTCCTTTATGATAGTTTGGAGAGACACTTCTGTCCTATCAAGTTCTGACACAACGTGGTTCATTGCGAACTGTCTGTATAACGCCTTAGGACGGTTGTGGGATCGATCCCAGCTGAAGACCATCCTGAATTTTTTTTTCGAGGAATTTTCCTCACAATAGGCTAATTTCGGGATGGTACATTCAAAAAATTAAACCCTGGCCGACTTTCTTTCCACATCGTGTCCTTAACTCTATCCCGGTCTGGAATAAAGATGGTTAAATAAAATTTAAATTCACTTCTCATGTTCGCTTTGACGGATATTTATGTGAATGTGATCAAAACCAAGCCTTGTATCCACTCCCTAATTCATTCTAAAAGCCTGACTAGGCAGTTACACTTAAACAAAAGCACTAAAAACTAATGTGTAACTGTTTCAGAGATATAACACCACCTTCTTCAGACTTGACAACACAACTGGAGGTAGCTTTTATGTTGTAAAGTTGTCTGAAGGAGGTGTTATATCTCTGAAACAGGTTCAAATTAGTTTTTTGTGCTTTTGTTTAACGATATTTATAATAAATTTTTTGTCTGTGCCTGTAATTGATGGTGTTGCCCAGCAATGTTATTGCATTGTTATTACGGATCAAAAATATCGTCCGTTATGTAGAGGTTACACTGTATTGTATACAAATATTTTTTTTTTTTTTTTTTTTTTTTTTTTTTTTTTAATACAGAGGAAAACCGGAAGGGCAATTTAAGGAAGAGAGACGCATACACGTGGATAGAACTGAAGACTAGCACAACTTTGTTCTATCCATGTGTGTGCATCTCTCTTCCTGTACAGGAAGTCTATGGTATTACTACCGAAATATTTTTAAAAAATGTGCTAATAATTAGTGTTATGTACGTGTGTGTATTTATTTTTCTGCGGAACAAATAAGCTGTAAGTATTTTCCTTACTTTTTATCAAGATTTTTTTTTTTTAATTTATGTAATATTTAGTGCTTTTGGCCAGTTTTTAGTGTCTTTCTGCCAATATGCACAGTTGCAAGAATTTTGTCAGATCCTGTAGTGGGGGATCATCCCTCGAGCTTCTTGAGTACACGCCCCAACTGTAAAAATAAAAATACGGTTAAAAATAAAATCTCTGAGAAACTCTAGCGGACCCGGCAGTCATGTGGTCTGAGGCGTTAGGCCAACTACTCGACGGTCAGTGGTTCGAATACCGCCAGGGGCATGCATGTTTATGGGTTCTAACTAGCAGTGCCTTCACAATATAATCGTGACGAGTCGGAGTCAAAAGTTTACCAAGATTTTTTTTTTTTTTTTTTTAATCTGGGAAACTGTACTTACGTCCGTCCAATTTTAGCTTTAAAATCTCCCAAATTGAACATCCTGGCAGGATTCCTGCGCAGTTGTTACAGTTTGCTTGTTCCTCTTACATTGTATTTTTTGTATACTTGTATTTTTTTTTTTTTTCATTTTACTCGTGATTTTGTATCACTTTTTCTGTCACACACGAATGCATATTGTTGCGGACTTTAGGCCCTCCGTGCTTGATAGCCAATAAACAAAGACCTTAATAAAACTCCGTTTTGAAGGATCAAAAAATATTGACATACCAAAACATCCAATATTGCATGGATAATATACGGTATATAAAATAACGGGGAAAAGTAAAATCTGTTTGTAACTGAATTACCCCGCATGGCCATCCGACGTTTAACGTAGATTTTCTGTAAGAGTTAATGAAGCAAGGACTGCTACTGTTTGTTGATACTTCTCCATGCCATAGTAACCTGAGCGAATCTAACATTATTTTAGTCTAATTAAAAATTACTTTAAATTGCGTTTAGCTAACTGTAGAACTACTCTAATGTATCTTACGTATTGTCACTAATTGAACAATCCGAGGAGTTTCAAAAGTTCAGGCTAGGAAATCTAATGATGCCAGTTAATGAAAAATTTCATTTCAGACGTAATAAAAAGGTTCACTCACAATATATTTTCTGGTGGGTAGTAAGATCAGAGATGGACTGGGGTCCAGTTATCTGTGTACCTGGGCTGAAACCAAAGTCCAAAATAAGGTAGTTTAGAGTTAAAGGTAGAATCTAGGACTGTTGTGATTCCGGAAGGAATATCTGGGAAACACCACTTCCTCTTGAATTTAATTTTTAAGGCCTTTAGGCAACTTTGGCTCCCCCGAGCTAACGCACGCACCGGTGTTTGTCCACCACAAAGCCTACATGGCTCGAGCAAGGTTTGAACCGATGACCCCAAGCGCCAGAGGTGAGTGCTCTTACCGTTGATCCACCGCAGCCCACCTCTTTCTCTCTTTTGAGTTTCTTCCGCTGGTGATGGTATTGCCTCATTTATAATGTGCAAGGAATGTTAGGGAGATTACGAATAAAAATCCAGTTACGACAGTTGGGTATCTTGCGAAGAAGTATTTTTTATACCCAGCGTTTCTTATTGTTGGATACCGGTGTACGAGAGTAAATACCAGCTGATCATAGAGTTTGAATTCTTTCTATTGGTCTTCAGCACCAACTGTATTCATAAATCACACTTCCCTTACGTTTTCACTTATTTATTCACAGTTACTGTATTTTAAATTTTGACACATTATTCCATACTTGCATAATTTTTCCTAGCATCCACAATGACTTATACTCGAACAACACTTTAATTTTATATATGGCCGACGTTCATTTTACCCACATTCTGCAAATGTTCAAGTCCATTGTTTTCGTAATATGGGCACGGTCATGTTACTATCTTTTCTATTACGACTCCTTGGCATTTTACAACAGTGACAGTTTAATTTTTGTTGGAGTTATATTTTCAGTTAGTTGTGGGTACATCCTATGGGTGAGTGGTAACGCTCGCCGCCTTGTAGTCAAGAAGTCCTGTGTTCGACTCCTGGTTGAAGGGTTTGCCAAGGTGGATCCAGCCCGAAAGAAAACACTTTTTTTTCGGGTCGGGCCCACTTTAAAAACCCAGTGGTTTTTTTTTCATTAATTTTGTCTTTAAATAATTCCTCAAATGAGGGCATTTTACAGAAGTGCATAATGAAGAAAACCATTGAATTTTAGATTGTTAGAATACAATCTCGACTATCATTCTAACTTTAAAATATTATTGCTGTCTAAAATTTATAGCACTTTACCTTTGTGGTATTGAAATACAAGGAAGTATTGGAGCTCAGCCAGTACTCCAAACTAAAACTACTCTCCATCTGTTGACCGACTAGAACTTATTAACTCTTCTAACTAAAAAGATTATCGATTTTGATCCTCTTTACTTTCAATCTTCATTAACAAATTACTTACAAATGACATCATTGTTAAAAGTTTATCATAAAATTATAAACTGCGTCTTTGTTGTATCAAACTCAGTGCAGCAAATATTACCAATAACAAAATAAATTTTCAAAAAGATTCCATATTGATACAGTCCTTGCAAGTGCCGACTGTCCCGAACGGGAACCTGGCAATTCCCGGGTGAGTCCCCGACCCTTTTGTCGTGGAAGCGTAATGTTACCCAATAAGGAAGACAACACACACTTAATCCACTTTTACTTATACTGGTAACGTGAGGGTCTTCCAAAATTAGCAATTTTGACACACAAGACTTGTTATCACATAAAGGTAATGCTGAAAATATAATTTAAGCAGGTCTACCGTAGGCCCCTCGCAAAAAGCAAAGAAGGTGCCATGAAAAGTTTAATAGTAAGTACTTTAATACATTCATATTCTTTTAAGGTACTATATTTACTTAATATTTTGTATTTTAAGACCTAATCAGTGCTCTACGGTCCCTTGCACATTATTTTTGGAACCCACGCGTCATAACGCTCACTGCGACGAAGGTTTTTTGGTTGCCAGTGGGTGCCTTTGGCTACTAGTCCGTCCCTGAGCACTTACTGACTAGAACACAGAGCTAATCAGGATATCATAAGAGAAGAAGAAGAAAAAAAAAACAATATTATGGTTACACCGTCTATTGTGGTTGGCGTGCTGGACGGCCAAGTGGCACTGGGAAGGCTGAACGGCAATTCAGATCCTCCTCGGGCCTCGGTGGTAGAGTACTCACCGGTGGTACGTGGAGTCCTTGGTTCGATCCCGGCTCTTGCCCATGGGAGGGGGGGGGGGCTTTGTAGTTGACAAACACTATGTGCGTGGGTTTTCTCGGGGTTGTCCGGTTTCCTCCCACTTTCTTTATTCCACCAATTCCCCCCCATCAGCATTAATTCAGCCTGAGCCAAAGTTACCTAAAGGACTTAAAACATTTTTATTTTAAATCAGACCCTGTTTAGGCGTATCAGTGATGCCATCTCGAATGGGGTTCTCCCTCATATTCCTCAGTCCCGTCTATGAATGGCGGAATTTTAGGACCTACAATTACCGTGGGTTTCGAATCACGCTGCGGTATGAATCCAGTGCACATGCCATTAAGTCTCCCCCCACCCACCCACACACAAACAGGTCCGCTCCAAGTCTCCTGATTCAACGGTAGTGACACACCGTTACCGACTAAGGTCTATACTCATCTTTACAGTTGAATACATTAAAATTTTGTTTCTAAAACCCGAAAAAGAAACACCTCGGCCCAGGTGAGTTTTTTTTTTCAAACCCTGCCTGGTTGGGACACAATTGGTTCAGAACCTACGTTAAACTGTCGGTACCATCCTGAGGACGTCATCTTCATCCGATGGAAGGCAATTGCAAACCACCCTCGGGTCAGGATCTGCATTCTGACAGAACATCCATCATCTAATAAAATATACAGTCGTCAAACACACCCATTTTATCAAACTCACATAGAAACCAATCACAAAAAATCTTCAGATACACGTTAATTACATCTACTTTCGGCCTAAAAATGAAGTAGAGACCTGCACGGGCCGGGCTTGGGCGGGCCGACACTGCTTTCTTTTCAGGTCGGGCCCATTAATTACACTTCGTTAAAGCAGTTCAGTAATTATTGACTTTCGTTAAACAATAATTGGAATAAAGTCAAACGTTCAAGTCTGTGGGCACGCCACGTGGAGTGAAAGGTATTACAAACAATGCAATATTTACAGTTGATGTTGCTTAGCGGCTCCACTTTCGCTATAGAGGATTAGTTGTTCATCGGGGCGTTGACCCCAGTCAGCAGTCACTCAAATAACAAAGGAGAGTATGCGTATTGAAACTTCCTGTGATGGTCCGTGTCAATACCAGAATATTTTCAATCCAACCACTGGATCCCAGGTTGTGAACAGTCAAGAGTTGTTGTCTTGATATAAAAATGAAAGGAAGCCGCACTCTTTGTTCTTTTCTTCACTTCAGCGACTCGCTGGAAGAAATGGTGGATGAAGTCAGGGTTGCTGTCTAATACATTGCTAAATACCGTGCAAATGTAGGTCTTGCTGGTGGGGTCAAATTTCTGATAATTTGTTTTGTAAATAAAAGTTATACTTTGATTAACTAATTCTTTGCTGGATTTAAGAAACCTGCGACTACAAGTTATCCTACTATTCAAAGGGAAAGGGTTATTTTGATCCTTTGTGTTAGAAATAAATTGAAACGGCAATCCTGTATAATGAAATTAAAATGACTAGCAAATCTAAGCGCATCACATTGTTCAAAAACACACATAGGTTTGTATGCATTATATTCAGGGCTCGAAATGGACGTGAACAAACCGTAACGCTATTCCGGTTCGTGAATATCTGGAACCTTCTTGTTCCGTCTCGTCAGAAATGGCAACGGACCGTTCCGGTTCGTTCAATTGAGATATTTCTGACTAGAGATGTGTCGTTCGCGAATCAACCATTCTTAAACTATTCGGCACATTCTTGATAATTTCAGCTAGTTCAGTATTTTTGCACTGAATGGTTCAGCCGTAAACTACTTCTCAACGGCTAGGAAAAGACTGGCTATCTCGCATATACCACAACAGCTCTTCCACATAAATCAGAGTATAGTTCAAACAAGGTCCTGCTGGTTCAACCTTAAAGAAATCCGATACTTTGTGGATATTGCGGATGTGGCGTAAATTAAGTCAAGAACACTTTGATGACAACAAATGCGTGGAACCCGCGAAAAGGCAATCACAGTTGATTCTCATTTCTTCCTCCATTCCATTCCATGTGTGCAAGTTTGTTATTTTTATCTTCCACATTAATATTTCTCTTTCCCGTTACCTAAAACTACTACCTTGCTTGTTAGTAAGTTAGATACGAGTACGGAACGTTGAAACTACAACCAGCACCCTTCTTGAATTCTCTTTTTAGTGCTTTTCTTACGTCTTTTCTTCTTTGCCTCGATTAACTTTTTTTTTTAAGTTACTCAAACAATAAATCCAATACTTGGATCATATATAAACTGCGAAAAGATAAATACTAATTATAAAAAAATGTGTGATTATGGAAACATCTTTCACTTGCACAAAATAGAGCTTTTCTTTTAAATAAGTGTTACGTGACGTAACACATCTCGTGCAGGTCTCTACAATGAAGCTTGATTCGTTTTGAAAGGCTTAGCCAAGTTTGGATTGAAGAAACTGTTTCGAGAACAATAATGAATTTTGCTGTATAAGGTGAATTATGTTATAATTAAGGCTCGGATTTATAATTAAAAAATGATTTTGTTTGCTGATTCGTATTTTAGACCTTTCAATGTTTTTTTTTTTTTTTTTTTAGGACCGCCGGAACGTCGTGCCAAACTTTTATATCAATTATTAAAAATTATTTTGAAGTTAAAATTAAAAAAAAAAGTGTAAGGCTCTTTGGCAGTAAACCATTATTTTGGGTTAAGAAATCAAATATTGGATTATTTATAGGCCTTTAGAGAAGAAAAATACAAATTCAGCGAGAGAAGAGAGCTTCTAGTATAACGAGCATCACGCATGGCTTAGCTGCTTTTAAGGTACCTACCTTAAAAGCACTTGGAATGATCTACCTGTTATTTTCTATATCTGGGTTGAAAGCAGGGATGTAGTGGAGGATATACTCGGGCATACGGCGTATACCCACCACATTTTTTTTAAGCATCACCGTATACCTATATAAAATTTATGAAATACGCAGTTATATGGATAGTAAGCGAAAGGTTTCGTTACAGCAAGCGAAGCGTATACGCACCTAAAAAAATATCATTAAATCCCTGGTTGAAAGTATAGTTTGTCAGTGACATCGATCCCGATCTCGGTTAGTGTCGAAAGACAGATGCTGAAGCAAACATTTCACCTCTATCGTCCACTTCCAGTCTTAACCAATGGGGATAATTTTTTTTACACTTGTTCTCGCTATGCGGCCCGTTTTTTATTATTATTATTTATTGATGATTTAATTCTTGAGTTGTGCATGTATGTACATGTTGTGAGTAATATTTACGGGTTTTGCAAGAATTAATGCGTTCGATGACTTCATAATTATATTCATTAAACGTTTAATGGCATCGATCAGTCCAGTATCGCTATTAGATAAAGGTCAATGATCTGAACTTTTTTCTTTAATAATTGAATTTGACTGATGTTTGTTGCATTTATGTAAATATGTCAAAGGTGCAAACAGCGAAATCTTCATTAATTCATTCGTGTATTGAGGGCGATCTGACATTTACAGGCGATGGCAAAATTAAATTCTGTCAAGCCTGTCAAAAGCAAGTAAATACAGAACTGGTTGTTGTTGAAAATGCTTTTATTTCGGTGCAGCAAACAAACAAGGCACTTCAAGTAAACTGTTTGTATTTTTTACGTTTTACCTTCCATAGGTCTAGTATAGTTTTACAGTAGGAAAAACAGGATTTTCGTAAGTAATCATTTCACAATTTTTTATTATTTTTTGAACCATATATATATTGGAGTGAGGAGAGTAAAAAAGTATAACAGGTAAAATTTAAAAGACGAAATTAAAGGTAATAGCAGCTCTTCAATGGATAAACAAATTATGAACAATTCCATTTAAAAACAAGTGACGCCATTTGCAAAGGAAAAACATATTGTCTTTAAGGTTTTTTTTCCTTGGAAATAGTGTGAATCTCTGACGCTACATGGCATTGCAATCTCCCATATCTACTATGTACAAATTTCAAACATCAATGGAAGCCGTAGTTTTCATCAAAGAACTACGAAACTTCGAATTTAGAATCACTCCTCCAATAGCTAGGGCAACATACGAGCGATTTTTTATTTTCTCAATTGTACATTGTTGCGAGGCCTCTATTGTTGGCAAAAAGACAAATTTTGAACATCAACGGAAAGCGTAATTTTGAACGTGGAGCTACAAAATTTTCAGTAATTGAGAACTCCACCATTACCTGGGGAGAACTCCACCATTACCTGGGGAAAGGCACGGGCGAAATTTTCATACTAAAAAGAAATGCATTTTGAGAGCTCTCTATTGTTAGCCACAGATACAAAATTAAGACATCAGTGAAGAGCGTAAATTTGAATGCAGAACAACGAAAATTTTTAACTTGCTAACATTCTGTTAAATAACTAAGTACAGACGAGATGTTGATACTTCCAAATATACATTGTTGTAAAAAGATATATACTATATATAAATTTCAAATATCAATTGAAGCCGTAGTTTTCATTAAAGAACTACGAAACTTCGAACTTAGAATCACTCCACTAATAGCTAGGCAAACGTACTGGCGATTTTTTATATTCTCAACTGTACATTGTTGCGAGGCCTCCATTGTTGGCAAAAAGATAAATTTCGATCATCAATGGAAAGTGTAATTATAACGTAGGATTTCAAAATTTACAGCAATTTTGAATTCCACCAATACGTGGGGAGAGATACGGGCGAAATTTTCATTCTCCCAAAAATGCATTGCTGAGAGACTTCCATTGTTAGCCAAAGGTACAGGATTAAGACATCAATGGAAAGCGTAATTTTGCACATTGAACTAACAAAATCCAAACTTAGTAAAACTCTGTCAAGAGCTAAGAAAGCTACAGACGAAATTTTCATACTCCCGAAATATACATTGTTGGGAGACTCCATTGTTGGAAAAAGGTAACATCAATGGAAATCAAATTTTGAATGTAGACTTACGAAACTTGGCATGAAGTAATACACAACCAATACCTAGGGAAAGGTAGAAACATAATTTTTATACTCTCAAAAGTGCATTGTTAAGAAACCTCCATTGTTGAAAAAGATATAGAATTCAAACATCAATGGAAAGCGTAAATTTGAATGCTGAGTTACGAAACTTAGCCTGAACTCATACTTAACCAATACGTATGGAAAGGTACATACATAATTTTCACCCCCAAAATGCATTGTTGAAGGCCTTCATTGTTGGAAAAAGATATAGAATTCAAACATGAATTGAAAGTGTAATTTTGAATCTAGAGTTATGATTTCGAAGCGTGGCATGAATTAATACTCATCCAATACTTAAGAAATTGTAGAGATATAATTTTTATACTCTCAAAAATGCATTATTGGGAGACGTCGATTGTTGGCAAAATATTCCGTATAAACATCGATAGAAAGCGTAATTCTGAAGATAGAACTACGAAACTTTGAAGTAACGTTCACCAATACCCGGGAAAGGTACAGTCGAAATGTTTATACTATGCAAAATGCATTTTTGAGAGACGTCCATTGTTTGCAAGATATACAGGACTAAGACATCTGTGGAAAACGTAATTAAAACACAGAACAACGAAACTTCGAATCAGTTAATACTTCACCAATACCTAGTGGAAAGTACAAACAGAATTTTCATACACTCAAACATACATTATTGAGAAACCCATTGTTGGTAAGAGATACGGAATTCAAGCGTCAGAGCAAATCGTAATTTTGAACAGAGAACTACCAAACTTCAAATGAACAGTTTACCAAATAAATACCTTGGAAAAACATGTACAGACAAAATTTTCATATTCCTAAACATGCATTGTTGAGAGGCCTCAATTTTGATAAAAGATACAGAATCAAACACCAGTTAAAAATGTAGTTTCGTTTGAGTGAATGAACACTTCGCCAGTCTCTAGGGAAAAGTACTGATCGAATAAATGATAAAATGAATTTCTTGAGCGGTAACAGCACTATGGCTTACGCCCTTCCCGAAGTACAGATGCAAGTTTCATACTCTGAAATTGACCTTCATTGTTGGCCAGATATGTATAGAATTCAAACATCAGTGAAAAGTGTAATTTTGAACAGAGAACTACGAAACTTCAAATGAAAGAACTACTCACTAATACCTAGGGCAGTGTAGAGAAGAAATTGTAATACTCTTATATATGCATTGCTGAGAAACTTTCATTATTGTTAGAAGATTTAGAATTCAAATATCAGAGCTAAGAGCAATTTTGAACACAGAAGCTCAAAAGAAACATACTCTCAATCGAGTATTGTTCCAGCATTCCTCCATGTGTGGATAATAATTAACATGAACCAGTTTTGATCTTTGAACTAATGGACAGTGTGTGCTTGAGTTATGGCTTGTCTCATTGCTTTGTTCATTAATCCAAGGTAATAATCCATTCTTGTGATTAATCTGTGATATCAGATATCGTCACATTGATGTGGTAACAACTGATAATATCCCCGGGGTGGATGGGTTTTCTCATGACAGAAGGGGGCCAAAAGAACTGGGTTCCTCTTCATAGAGGCTTTCTATTATATCTACTCTATTAGAAAACCACGAGCGCGCAGCCGTTTTCAACAGCAGGTAAAGCGACAAGGGAGAGGAGATAAACAGAAACATCGTCGGGGGCAGGGTGACTGTCTTACTTAACTGTCCTTTTCATCTTTTTCTATGATAACGTAATCTGTTTTAGATGAATTTGCATCTATTCAGATAGATTTAACATCTCTTGAACAGAAAAACTACGCAATGAAATGTTGAAAATGTAAAAGGAAGCAAAAGACAGCATATTCATAAGTAGGGGTTATGAATGAAACAAGTGAGGCGGAGCCCAGTCGGAGGACTGTGCGTATTAGCTACCGACACGCTTCAGCAGCGACCATCCTATTTATATGATCAATGTTGCATTCCAAAAATTGTGGCGAAATCCTTTCAACGACACCTCAACCACCTTCCTAGTCCTACTAGTTCCAAAGTTGTAAATTTCCCCCGCCCGAACTTGAGGACCGCCACTGCTATCTGGATAAATGATTCGGGTTTGAACTAGTCTTGCCGAAACTTTTCCAATGACACATCAACCACCTTCCTAGCCTCAGTAGTTCCAAATTGAAATTCCTTCTTCGAAACTCGGTAACCGTTCCTGCAATTTGGATGAATGATTCTGGTTTGAACCAGAGCTGAAGCCGGGTCACTTTTGGTCAGCAAAATTCGATATATCCCTAAATAAAAATGTCTTTTTATATATGGTTACTTCCATTTCAATTCATCCAGGTTGGTTTATATCATGGTTGCGGATGTTCGTTTTGTCTTTTTTTTCTTTCCAAAAAGTATAATGCAAAATAAAGAGAGCTGTATTTTTTTGTTTTCCGGAAAAATATTTTGTGAAGTGCTACAGGCTCTCAAAATAGTTGCCAAGACCATCTACTGGCATCAAATATGAAAATGATAAAAAAAATATTTGTTTCATGTTATATTATATCGTGTGTAAAAATCATTAATGCTGAGCGGATACTTTCTAAAGAAATTAATTGCAATGTTGCCAAATTTAATCCGATATTTTATAATTTTTAACTCGGGTCCTATTAGTCATATTGGGATGCGGTTTTTGGCATATGATGCATATACCGAGATCTATAAGGATCGTATTTTAGTTTTCACCTAAAGTGAGTAGTTTGGACCCTGTGGGGCTATGAATTGTTTAAAAAATACCGAAGATCTGTTTTTGGACGCCATTTTCTAGAAAACCCCACTTTTTAAAATTCTGAAATTTTTGGAGTAGAAGCAGAAGCACTCAGAAACACCTGAACTTGAATGTCCCTTTTCCCGTTTCTTCGTCCCGGCCCTAGATATTCTGTTTCCTCCCCTAAAAAATGCGTAATGGTCTTTTATTTATTGTGTATATATGCAATTGGTTTTGTTATGATTAAATTTTTTATGGATAGTTAACATGTGAATGTTTTAGAGATTTTTTCGTGAATTGAAAAGTTAAATACATTTTTTATACAGGGAGGTTGTCAATCTCCGTACCAAAGCTTTAATTTGGCTCCTATTGCACATAGAGCTTTGAAACAAAAAATATACATACCACATTTCATATGGGGAATCACATGAATATGTTGCTGACAGCACTGGCGTCCCCTTTGGCAGTTACAAGACATCAAAAAGTGTTTCCTCTAAAAGTTGTTAAAATATCGCGCTTGTTTCAAAGAAATAACTTGTGCCGTTCGTTTCAAAGAAATATCTTGTATATAGAATGTATTTAACTTTTAAATTCACGAAAAAAAAATCACTAAAACATTAGTTAAAAGTTGTATAAATTTTCTCAACGACAAAAAAATACAAGAATACGTCAGGAGTAAGACATATGCAAGACATCTTTGAATATTATTCTCAAGAACTGATGGGACGAAAGACTCTCGAAGGCATTTTCTCACTTTCCGAGGTGGCCACGTGGATATCTGTTCCTCTGATGACCTGCCCCAAAATTATTTCAGTACTCTCTCCTCAGCTATCACTGACCGTGGATATCCCAAGCACCTCATTCGTAAACAACTGGACCGTGCCAGAAATCACTCTTAACTCCAACTGACCTCCCCGCGAAGCTCCCCCCAATCTTCTCACCCAGTACCACCCCAGCCTTCAGGCCCTCCAAAACACTCCTCAAAATGGCGAACCCCATACTCACTGCGTCACCTGAAACTGAAAGAGTTTTCCCGTCCTGTCACAAAATAGTCTATAGCAGACCTCTGAATCTCAACACGATGCTCATAAGAACTGGACCAGTCCCGCCCCTCTCCCGAAACCTGGAGAACCTGTCCTATATTTTATCCCAATAGACCGCGCTGTAGAACCTGTCCTATATTTTATCTCAGTTTGATCTTCATACATCCTGTCACTCACAAGACACCCTCTTTCTGACATTTCTGCAGTTGCATATCTTCCAACCTAATTTATCTCCTACTCTGTAACCAATGTTCCGCCTTCTACGTTGGCGAAACCCAAACTCCTCTAACAAATCAAGAACCATCGCTACTTCTCCAAATCACATCTTCCGCACCTCCTCATACCTGAACACACTTCTTATCACGGCTGCACCTTTGACGAAACCTTCCGAGTCGGCATCCTGAACCCTGACTCACTTGCCACAGTAAGAAATAGATGGGACCAGGGTGTCTACTGACCTGGAATAAGCCTGGAATTTTATTTTGAACCTGGAAAACCTGGAATTCGATCAGAAACCTGGATTTTTTTGAAGCTATTATTTATAACATAAATTTTTACTTTATTAATGTAACTCTGTAAACATTTAAAATAAACTTTATTGAATTTGTAAATTCAAGGTCGCAGAATGAGGCACTCGAAGTAATTGTTTTATATATATATATATATATATATATATGTATGTGTGTGTGTGTGTGTGTGTTTTGTAAGAAACTCTCAAGGCCTCTCCGACTTCTAGTGAGTACAGGTGTGGCGACCCCGACGGTACCAGAGCTGATGTCACCTATATTTCTTCTTTCTGAGTGATGCTCTGTTTTTCTCCTCATTTCAACTTTCTCTTACCTTCTACTCTAACCATGCATGTCTTGTTTCATTTTCTAATTGGGTTAATGTGCTTATGTACTTTGGGTTTGATGTTAAAAATAAGTTTTAAGTTACCTTAACTTCAATAGATATTTTGTCAAGTATTTGAATTCAAATAAAACTATTTTAAACGCGTAGAGGACCAAATTACAACCGTTATGACCCACCTTAAAGTCTTTAATGTCGCCCTCTTAAGTAGTTGGTTCAGTATGTATTGGATAGGTTTGGAAGGTTCTTAGGTTCCCACTTATTTATTCGAAATTAACCCATTTTGAATTTTAACACGTCTGTGCTTACCTGTACATATGATATTTTGATAATTTTTATCTTTCATAATACTTGTACTGGAATAGGAATTCGTTATAAATATGACCTAAATACATTTTACCTATACATGGCGGGTATTTGACTCCAGTTCTTCCAATATGGCTGCAACCCTTCACTTTTTTAAATAAGAAAGTCTTTGGTGTCAAATAACAGTGACAGCGGACTAATTTAAAAATAGTGAGTTTTACGATTGGACTCAAGTGTTTCGGTTAATAAATAATACACATACTTACGTATACATATTTATTAAACTTCACAATAAAATATAATCTAAAAAAAAAACCTACAGACATATTTAAAATTAAATGTCTACGGCGGCCTAAAGACGGAGTGAGAGCCGTTCCGAAGGGCCTAGCCAATTCAGATTGAAGCAACTATTTAAGAGGACGACATTAAAAACTTTATTTTAGGGTGAGTTTAATAGTTGAGTTTAAATTCAATTGAATTTGAATTTATTTTATTTATTGTGTTTAGACAACTTTATCTTAGTCGGGTAATTGATAAAATAAACATACTTTGTTTGTTTGTTTGCAAGAAGAAAAATATTGTAAATTAATAGTACATGTTAGAAATGCATTTGTGCAAATAAAGTAACTGCCCATTCCCCATCAAGAAGAATATGCAATAAGATGTTACCATGTGAATTAAAATGTCTTTCGAAGTCGAGTTTTACATGCACATGAATTAAACTCTTATTATGGAATGCACTTTTTTATTTTATTCTCTTGAGTATTGGTTAGTTTCAACTAAACATGTAGGAAGGTAAATTATATTTCGCTAATTTGGGATCTGAACTGATTTTTCGTTCAAATTTTATTAAAAAATATGAATCATACATTTAGGTTGTACTATTTATTTGTTTGTTACTTCACAATTTTCTCAGCTGCCTTCTGATAGGAAATACTCTATTTTCTTGTCCTATAGTCGCTTAAAGAAATAGTATGTGCGTGGTATATGCGTCTTGTATTTAATGAACATTTTTTGTTTGCAAGAAGAAAAATATAAATCAATGACCTGGAAAAAGAAGAAAAATAGACCTGGAAAACCTAGAAAAATCTTTAATTTGAAAATTGGCATTCAGTAGACACCCTTTGGGACCAGACGTACCTCTTTATCCTTTCCGCCAACCATGATCCCGGCCTCAACTATATGTAACTTTTTGCAGCGCAATTTCTTCTTCTTCCATTCTCGCCTTCTTTTCGCCTCTAGTTGCACTTTCATCCTGTTTTTCAATATTGTTTCTTTATTCTCCCCTTCATCTTTATTATTATTATTCATCCCATCTGATTCTTTGCCCTCTTATTCCGTCAGGAAGCCCCTTACCTACTCCTAGTAACATTTGCACTTTCTTCTCCATTTGGTGTTTTCTCCGACCCATCTAGCCATTTTACCGCCTCCATAACCTGGCCACACTGTTACTTAGTATCAGTTGGCAAAATGGCGTATTCTTCTGTCCATTTTCTTTCCTATCATGTGAAAACGCTTTTGCGAAACGTTTCCGCCTTTTTATTGTGTTTGTGAAGTTCTTGTACGCCTTTCTCAGTATTCTGCTATGTAAGTATCCTTTTTTACCATTTTATATATATATATATAGATATAATTATATTCAGTCGTTTTCTATCCACTACTGGATGAAGATCTCTCCCTTTTCTTTCCACGTATCTCGGTCTGCTGCTATCCTCATCCATGTAGTTCCTGAAAAATGCTTGATTTCATCTACCCATCTTGCATTTGGATTCCGTCTGGGTCGTTTCTTTTCTCTAAGAATCCAATGTATTACATTTGTCGTCCATCTTCCATCTGTTCGTCTAGCTATGTGACCGGTCCATCTCCACTTTATCTTCTTCGCAGTCTTGATTACATCCTCTACCTTTGTTTGTGCGCGGATCCATTCATTTGTCTTCCTGTCCCTCCTGCTTATTCCTAGCATGCATTATCCATCGCTCTTTGTGTGATTCTTAATCTTGGAGTTATTTGCGCATTCAATGTCCAAGTTTCACAGCCGTACATCATCACAGGTAAGACACATTGATTATAAACTTTACGCTTCAGACACATTGGCAGTTTACTTTTGAAAATAAAGTATAGTCTTTCAAACGAACTCCACGCCATTTTACATCTTCTATTTATTTCATCAGTCAACTTAGCATTCGATGTTTGGAGCTACCCTAAGTAAACATAGTCATCAACTATGCCTATTGTCTCTCCGTGAATCTTTATTTCTTTCTTTGCAGCATGTTCATTGTACATTACTTTTGTTTTACTTAAATTCATTGTATGTCCTATTTTCGAACTCATTACACAGGTCTTCCATTCTGGTTTGTAGTTCTTCTGCACTTGAAGCAAACAGGACTATATCATCAGCGAATGTTAGTTGATTAATATATTCGCCATTGATCTTTATTCCAACTTCATCCCAGTTGAAATTTTGGAACACTCTCTCCAGGACCGCACAAAACACTTTTGGAGAAATTGAATCTCCTTGCCTTACGCCCTTTCCAACTTTAAATTTTTCACTTTCTTGATGTAGTCTAATGACAGATGTGGCAGTCGAGTAAATGTTTCGCAGTAACTTGATGTATGCACTTTCGATGCCTTGATGTTCAATTAATTTAAGCACTGCTGCCAAGGAGACCGAATCAAAAGCTTTATCAAAATCTATGAATCCCAAACATAATGGAAGTTCATATTCATTAATCCTTTCCATAACTTCATTCAATGCTTGGATGTGGTCCATTGTGCTAAATCCATGACGAAATCTGGCTTTTTCGCTTCCCTGGTTAAAATCCAAGTCTCGTTCAATACGATTCAACATAACTTTGGTGAACATTTTGTATAGAACTGACAGTAAACTAATTGTTCTGTAGTTTTCGACGCGTTCTTTGTCCCCTTTCTTGTACAACAAAATGATAATACCATTATTACAACTTGAGGTTATTTCTCTCTTCCTCAGGCACATCGAGAATAATTTAGCAAGTTCCTCTTTCATCTTTTCACCTCCCCATTTAAACATCTCTGCTGTGAGTCTGTCCTCTACCGGCGATTTTCCGTTCTTCATTCCTCGAAGTACTTTATCCACTTCTTTCATTACGTCTGGGACATCTACATCATTTTCTTCTGAATCTTCATTTCCTAATTCTTCTTCGGAGTAGTACAATTACCTGTAGAAATGTTCAAATATTTTTATAATTTCCTCCTTATTTCGTGTTACGGTCCCCGTGACTACTGTTGTTTGCTTTTCACCTATCATGAGCTGCTGTTTGGTTTTCTTCAGGCTTTCGTATTCCTCGATTGTATTTCTAATAATATTTTCGTTGTATCTTGGTATATCCTCTCTTATTTTCTTCCTTACGATTTTATTTAGTTCTACGTACTCAAACCTCTTTATGTAATTTTCCTCTTCTTTCAATTCCCTTCTTTTCTTCATCAAGAGTTTAGTTTGTTCTGAGATTTTGGTCTCTTTCTTCTTTTTGAAGCCTACTATTTCCTTGGCTCTCTCGTATTATCTCAGTCAGTATTTTGTTTTTTCTATTGATGTCTCAAACCGGGACTGTCGCCCCAAAAGGCTTCTGCCACTAACTGGAAGGAGACCCTTAATTCCTCTTGCTTAAGGGAACCCACCGGGTTAGATGCCTAATGTCCAATCCATACCTTAACGTCGTGGTTCCTGTTAGTACCCAAGCAACTACTTGGCGAACGAACATGGATGGGCTGCTCACCAACGCGCATTAGCAGACAGCGTGGTGATTCAAATGTCTGCACCCCTCCTTTCTTTACACATGATGTTACAAGTAAGGGAACAGCCTCGGAGGTCCTCATTGCCAGGAGGACGGTTTGCAGCGGCAACGGTCGGTCCTGCAGGAAGTCAGAGGGTCAAAATGCCCGGGTTTGAACTGTAGACTGCCAGAACACCGACACGGCAACTCGAATGGACCTATACGTGGCGACTATGAACTGTCAGTCATTTGCAGGAGAAGTGCAGGATGAACTTAAAGAGGATTAAGTGGAACATCATAGGACTATCAGAAGTGTGGAGGATGAATGAAGAACAGTTGGAACTACCATCAGGACACACGTTCTACTTCAAAGGGACAGAAAATGAAAAAGCGATAGGCGTTGGCTTTATAATTAATAAAAACCTGAAGTCACGGATCACAGAAATTGAAGGAATTACAGATAGAATCGCACGAGTAGTATTTAAAATAAACAAGAGATACAGTATGGAAATTATACAAGTGTATGCTCCAACGACGTCACATCCGGAGGAGGAAGTCGAAGACCTATACAAGGAGATACAGAAGATTTTGGATAGTAGCAAATCGCATTACGAAATTGTAATGAGAGATTTCAATGCGAAAGTAGGAACTCAGCAGAGCAGTGACACGAAAGTGGGAAAATTTGGATTTCGCAAAAGAAACAAGAGAGGAGAGAAGTGAGTGGAATTCTCAGAAGCCAACAGACTATTCATTTCCAATACATTTTCCAAGAAGCCGCACCGAATAACAATATAGACTACGTTTTAACGAATAAAAGGGAAATTCTGCAAGACGTGTCTGTTCTGAACAGGTTCAAAGTCTCGAGCGATCATAGGATGGTAAGATGTAAGCTGAAACTAAATACTAGACTTGAGAGAAAGAAGCGTATGAGAGTAAAACCGTCAGTTTTAGATCTGGTAAACCTAGGGAAACAAAGACAGACATTCGAGATAGCACTAAGCAACAAATTCAGCGCCTTGGAAGAGTTAGAGGTTGAAGAGGATATATATAATATAAATCGTAGTTCAATGAATTGCATTTCTTTTTTTTTTTTTTTTTTTCCCCACATATGCCCAATTACTTTCTGGGCATTTGGATTCGGAAATTATTTTATATTTTACATTTTAAGCTAATGAACATATGTTAAATTTCCGTGGAATTCCATTGCGAATCACCATTATCACTGGCGGACATTTATGTAGTTCACATCACTGTGCTGTTATACTATAAATGTGTTCTAGACAGCCCTTACTTATGTTATTTTAATCAACCCCAAAGCGGTGTAGACACGTCTAGTATTAGTTAAATGTATAATCATAAATAATTTATTTGATGTTCAACTGATTTGTTTTCTTAGTTCTGTTGTAATTTTATTTTGTAGGATGACAAAGGAGTTTATCAGAAAACACTGCAAAGAGCAAAAGCTCTATTTAACACCGTACCTGAACGATGTTTTGTATCTTCATTATAAAGGTTAGTATATAAACTATTGGATAAGTTTTTTCATTGTTTTACTTAGTTTGTTTATATATTTAATTATTATGTGTTTGCTATAGACTGGACGGGCAACTGTGTGGCCTAATCGTCTTAGAAGTGATGTCAGCCGGCGAGCACTCCTCTGGGAGCGAGGATGAGTAAAGTAGCGACCAGGTTTTAGTTTAATTTCAATACCAGTATTCACGTGTTAATATTGCGTAGCATTTTGTTAAATAATGTACTCATACAGTACAGGAAATACTTCGAATAGCCATAGGATGTCCGTGGATATTCCTCGTATTTACAACGGTCTCCAACCTTTTTTTGTCAGTGAGCCGAATTGGCCAAGCAGGAAGAGTTCTAGGGCGCCATTAAAAAGGATCAACTCGAAGGTATTATAGTAATATTAGTATTTTAACGTTTTGCAACTTGTATTAGTAACAAGAAATTTAGTAGTTACCTGCGCTCTGCTGAATATTTAAATATTTTAACGAAATTATTTGCGTTTCAAGTTATTTTCTTTTAGATACACTGTATAATATATTAACTGTGATTAAAATGTTTGAGGGGCCACTCAAAATCACTATGCGGGCCGTAACTTCGAGACCGCTGTGCTAGAACATTCTACAAATATTTAAATGCCACATATTGCTCAGTATATTATTTGTTTTTTTTTTATTTTTTTTTTTTTGTAGATATTCTATGAATATGGTAATATGGCTTATCATTCAGGACATTTTCTAATGTTCTCGGACAATCTACGCACATTGGGGACCTAAATGAGATGTTCCTGGAATATCCAGTGTTGTCTGGGTAGTAATCTGATTCTGTCCTCGATCTGTGGAATGTTGCTCTTCGGCTCACATCATTTCGAGGAAAAGTGGCTGCAAGGTCTTCTGTTCTAGGTTATTCCTGTTGCTCTCCATCTTGACTGAGGTAATCTTGGGTTTTCCTTAGCTTCACCACGAAATTGCCAGTATGGTACTTGAACTAAAGCTCTCGTCATAGCATAACCCTTAGACTTGTGACGGGTTTAGGCCGTATCAGTCTATTGAGCTAATACGATGTTAATTAAATGAAAAATAATAAAATTCAGTTCTAGATTCCATCTCGACTTTACTTGAAGGAATTCTCTGAAAAATCTGACGTGGACAACATTTGATTTTACGGCGTTTTGCCTGTGCCCGTACTTAAGTAGTAACTTGTTAACATTTTTGTTCGATTTAGAATAGACCTACGGAAGATCATGAATACTCTTTCGTCCAAGTAAAAGGTTGCATGTCCATAGGAGACTAAACACTAATGCTGTGTACTTAATGTAAGGTGTCCAGTGAAATTTCGTTATGGATGTATATCATGGACTTGGTGTTCTGTAACTTGTATGTATGAGTTGGCACATAGGCACAATATTTGTCTGCACTGTCTGTTCCACCATAGGCTACTCTGCTTCAATCACGAGTTTTCACGAAATACACTTCGCTTTACTGTACCTTCAAGCAACACTTAGGTCACCTTCTTCCCAAAACTTTTCCTAATAAGTGAAAGGAAAAAATTAAATTTATGGCCTATGTAGTGGCTTAGCTTTGTAACGGCGTACAAAGGTATTAGGCAATATCAAAGTTCGTAAGTCTCCTACATCTTAGGTTAACCGTGGGATTGGTGCTGAAAAAGTAAAGGTTAGTACGAACTACAGTTCAAAAATATGTTATATGTGGTGCTACTACCCTCATAGGTTAGACGCGGAACGTATGTAGAGCTTTGGACAACAAGAAACAGAGATAAAGAAAGAAAAAAAATCAACACGTTTATTAGAGTTCTTAAACCCTTGGGTTCCAGAGCCCGAGATAAAGTGACATTTACATGAAGTTACTTTTACATGCTGGCCTTTATATATGTGAGTGATGATAAGGCATATTCCGCAACATGAATTAGTTAATGGTTAGTCTTTACAAGAAACAGAAATTATTGTTTTTATAATATTATTAAATATATTTTTTATAATTTCTGACATTTCAATATTTATTATCGAGAGGCCGTGGCTGAGTGGTAGAGCATTGGCATAGTATTCGGGAGGTTCTGTGATCGATCCCAGCGGCCGACCATCCTGACTGAGTTTTTTTCAGGGTTTTACCTGTCACACCAGGCAAATGCTGGGGTGGTACCTACAAAATAGGCTCTGGCCGCCTACCTTCCAATATCCTCTCCCCTCCCCTATCCCGACCTGAGCCTGAGATACCTAAAAACCTTACAATAAATTCAAATTCAATTTAGTATTTGTTAATAATCCTTTAATTAGTTGAAAAGAGTTCGTCAAGTAATATTCCGTAATGAATGTATTAAGGGGCAATGAGAACAGTCTTTGTATGTATGTTAATGTCGATTATCCATGTGATCAAAAATAAATATTTAGTTTAGTGTCTTTGAATCTATATTTATACAAAACATTCGCCATGAAAAAGCTCAGAATACAGTTTCGGAGCTACAGGTCCTCAAAGTCACGGCGTCATCACAAATGACGTCATATCTCGACAAGTATTGGCGTAAACTGGATCGGCCTAGCAAATCACACTCAAAGTAGTATCCAATATATCTGTTTAAGTTATGTTCATAATTGGCGAATGCAGCTTAGAGGGGATTTTTATGCTTGCTGTATTATTACACCATTTAATTCCTTGACAACAACATTTTTTACGTTGCGAAACCTGTCTATGCGACACTTCCTTAATCACAATCATTACTTACTGTATCGGGTACTACTTCGAGTGTGATTTGCTAAGCCGACATCGCTTACGTCATTGTCTGTCGAGATCTGATCATTTGGGACGATACAACCGTGACTTTGAGTTTCAGTAGCTCGGAAACTACGCATAATTTTGAATTTCTTCAAAAGATTTTTTTTTATCGTGTTTTACTGTCAGAAATCCGCTCTCAAATTTTTTGCACTCATAAATCAATCACCATGTATAAGAATGTATTTATTTTCAATGTATTTATCAATGTGTTTTCGTTTTTAGTATTAAACCATTGTTTATGTTATATTCTTCTTTATTATAGGCTTTAGTAAGATTGAGAACCTGGACGAGTATACAGGCTTAAGATGTCTTTGGCTGGAATGTAATGGCATTAACAGAATAGAAAACCTGGAGAACCAAGATCAACTCAGGAGTTTATTTTTACATCATAATTTAATTCACAAAATTGAGAATCTTGGTCCGCTGCAGAATTTGGACACGCTGAATTTGTGCCACAACTCTATTACGAGGATTGAGAATCTTAGTAAGTTTTTATATTTCTTTACTCCTCATTATATTAAGAAAATTTAAGTTTTTAATGTTGTGTTTTCCTAAGAAAAGGTGAGTCAGGATACTCCATAAGAAAAACTGAAACTACTGTTATAAACCACACATATCTATACAGGGTGCCCCTAAAATACAGAGCCAAAGTTTAAGAGGTGATTGCTGATATCAGAGCTCCTATGAACATGGGTGAAATTCCGCCTTGTTTTGGAGATACAGCGGTTTCAACTTGGAGCCCAAAGTCGACGCTTAAAAATGGGAAGAAAATTATTTCTCAATAAATCTGAAATGACGCATTGAATGAAAATTTCGTTTGCGGACATTTGTTTCTAATAACGTAGAGGATATTGAGATTGAAAAATACGATTTAACGGGTTGCCGGTGTTGCCAACCCTGTATAACGTTTATTTTTTTCACATGGTTTTGTGATGATAAACAACATACGTGAAGCACACATTGCAGGGTTACAAACTTTGAATTAACTTTTCTAGAATATTACGTAGTTTGTATAAGATCGCGAAAACCTTTCTGTCTTATTCATCGTTTGCAACACTGCGGTGTGTGCCTTATTTATGTTTATCATCATTAGAGGATGCCAAATACTCAATAATACAACGTAGTTCCGTTTGAAAAATTTAAACGTTATACCCAGTTGATAACACTGATAACCCGGTGACATACATTTTCACTCCTGATATCCACTATGTTATTAGAAATACATTTCCGCAGACGAAATTTCCATTAAAGTGTGCCATTTTTTATTTAATGATACTTATTCATTTTTTTCCCATTGTTAGGCGTCGACTTTGGGCTCCAAGTTGTAAAACACTGTACCTCCAAAACGATGTAGAATTTCACCCATGTTTATAGGAACTGTCTTTATTTGTTTTGATCACAGGGCACAGTGTGATAAATGACTATTCTAGCGGGACAAAATTGTTGAGGAGCTAGTTTCGGAACCAATATGCGTGAAATTTGACTGGTGAGCGTTTTCTGGGTCGTAGAATATAAAGCATTAAGTATTGACATCAGGGGCGTCATGTGAGGGGGTAGGCGGCGGAGGGGGGTGTAATTGTCTACCCGAAACTGAGAAACTTGTTTCAATGAACGGGTTTTGGTAACAGAACAATAAATGTGAGCTACATTTTTGACTACCAACTAATTAGCATACACAGTGAAGATATAAAAGGTTTAAAATTATCGAACAATTGTAAAGAAACTAAGTGTTTGGAAGAATTGAAACTGAGAACGTCATCAAGCGAATTATAAGAATACAAAATTAGAAGATTACCTTAGCCTATATCGTGATTCCTTTGCACCCTCTCCCTCCGTTTTGTAGGTCACACGTTAGTGAAATATGTTCAAAGGAATGGAGGACAGTATACATTACACTGTCCCTTAATTATCGTACCCCTGATAAAATGTAAAATGACACGCCTTATCGACATTTATTAGAATGTGACAAAATTCTGTACATAATGAATTATCATAAATAATGATAACTGCAATGTTGGCATCTGGATTACTGTGGCGGTTTCGTTCTACGATGCACAAAACAACATATAAATGTATTCACAGCAAGGAATATAAAGAAAAGCACTAAAATGGCGGTTAGGACATAATGAGAAACTAAATAGGCTTATAAGCCATCAGAATCACATTCATCATCTTCTATGCACACATCATCTGAATTCAAAGCAGGCAAGGAAAGTAGCGAAAGAAGTTCACGCGTTGTATGGCCGGCCTTCTTTCACGGTTTGCATCTTAAACTGGATATAAACGGATCAGAGGATATCAAGAGTCTATGAGTGAGATCTGTGTTGCTATCCACACGTGAGGTTTTTCGTGCGAAATTCTCTCGGTACTTTCGAGGGTCTTTGTTCCTTGCCTCTTGTGCTTCTTCCGAAAGTTAACCAATCGGAAGAATACAAGAGGCAATAACAACTTTCCCATGCCACAAAATCTTATGCACGCTACTTGGCATGTGATACCATGCATAGTCTCGTAAGTACAAATGTCTAGTTTCTGCTGCATACTGCTCAAAAGCATCCGTGTTAATGGGAAAACCACAATTAATGCATTCTAAAATTACATGAAAATGTTCAATGAGTTCAACATTAACACCTGTAATGTCGGCAGATAGTTCAGCATTTCTGAAAAATCTTTGCGCTGTACTACCATCATTCGTATTGCCTCCCTGTTGTGTAGGCATATCAACCAAAAGGCCCATCTCATTTCTGAATCTTTCTTGAATACTCTTTTACCTACTAGCTAATTTACTTTTTATTTCATAACTTATTATTCGCCACACTTTTACATCTAATCTATATCCAATGTGCAGTATGCATTCCATAAACCTGATTCATGAATATAATGGTGATAAACCAAACGTCATTGCTTTCAGATCAACTTGTTTTGCCTGAATGACTTTACCCTGATTCATCTCTTTAGGTGTGGTTCCACACAAAAAACAACATCGAGAGGATGAATTTGATGACAAGACACTACATATTTTGTCATCTATCATACTAAGAACTAGGGAAGTATGAACAGAGATATCCCTATTATTTACTGTGACATATGTAGGAGAGAGAATCTATTTTTTTCTTCAATAGCATTTACTTCTTTGGAAACAAAATCACGTGTTTCTTTTGCAAAAATAAATTTAATCGGTCGACATCACCGAACTGACCCAGAAGTTGGATTTTGCCACACGATTTGCTTACTCACACTATCTTTAAAATACAGCTGAATTGGCACCATTGAAATACTGAATAAATTTTCATCACACGCACTTTTACTTTGGAACCTTTGCTTATAACGCATTTGTTGGGAACCATCACATCCCAACTTCACAATAAAGTGAAGATCACTACAAGTTTCCGGTACTCGTGCAAACACTTCATGCTGTGATGCACACACTCTTTGTACTGTGTGACTGACCAAGAACTGCACAGGAATTTCAGCTACAGTTTCACTGACTCTAACATTTGGGGGATAACATGCACTCTTTGCTTGTTTCACAGCGTTATAGGAGGGATGTGTATTAGGAGCCACACTATTCGTTTGCTCTCGTAACATAATGTATTGTTGCGTCAAAAGATTTGCATCAACAATTAGTGCCAGAGCTTGATCTGCAGATATAGTTCTCATTTTACTTTCATCATTAGACACTGAACCTCGTATCTTTTTTAAACTGGTCCTTCGACAAGGTGATGCTTCTGATAGTTCTTTCACTATAGTCGCAGAATCCTTTTTGCCCTCTTCGCGAAGTTTCATTTGCGCACTCTTCGCGAAGCTTAATTTGCGCAGCAGGTATATTTGCTCCAAGCTATTTGACGCGACGAAATCTCTGAGCTTCCTTTTCTTGGTTTCCTCGCAACATTCACTGAATGTCTTGGATGGCTTTCCGGAACGAGCAGATGGTTTGTCACTGGATGGAGAAGGTAGTAGCTTTCGAACAGTGTCTGGCAAACTTATGTTTCCACATAACCAGTCTGCATTCGATGTAAGGAACCTTTCACGATGACGATGAGATTTGTTCCACCTGTACTCAACTTTCTGACATAGGCTTTTTACAAATACCTTTATTCTTTTCAACATCGTCAGAAAGGTGTTCGTCGCTGACTATTTTCGGCACTAGTTCATACACCGCATCAAAACGTGCAGTTCTCCGGTGACGCGACCAAACATCAAATATTGCTTACCGGGAGATAGAGGATGTCATCCTGAAAAAAAAATATAATTATTAGAAGCGCAAACATGCGCAGTATTTTTCTTCATATTATTTTAATACACATCCTAATGCATAGAATAAAATCAGTCTGACGTCTGTATACGACTGTATAAGAGACTTCCAATCTACACTACATTAACGATAATGCTAAATAAAACACGATTACAATGTTCAAGGTCAGGTATTATTACTGACTGTCCACAGCTGTAAGACACTGCTAGACGTACATATGAAACATAGTTTAACAATACACAGCAACGTCACTCCAAACACAGTGCAATGTTTGGAGATAATACCTTTATTTTATGACCGTCATTTTCAATGCTACACACCATGAGTTACTTTGGTCGACTTTGGAGCCTGTGTGCGACTTCCCTGTTGGAGGTAATGGCAAATTCTAATTGATATTCTTTTTCATAGGACTCTTGTCCTACAACCTACTTAATATTACGTTTCTTTACGAACTTCAATTTTTTACATTAAATCCCCCTGGATTGATCAAATAGCACACTGTGCAGGGGCGCCTCGTAAATTTTGGCCGTGTATTTTAGGGACACTCTGTGTATTAACTTAAATGAAATTTTGGATCTTATTTGTATTGAAATTGATTTAGCTTCTTCCCAAGATTTTACCCTACGTCAAGGGTTCCTTCATAGTGAAACTGGTTCGAAGGAAATTTTGTGATTAAAATAAAAATTGAAAAATTATTTTCGTCGAGAATTCTAATAAAACTTGTCCTACAATATTAAGTTCCGTTGTTTGAATTTGAATTTATTATTTATGGCCTTAGGTGGTTTAGGCTAGGATATGAGAGGGGAAAGGAGTTGGCCAGGGTCTAAGGTAAAGGTACGATTCCAATATTTGCTTGGTGGGACTGGAAAGACTGCTCTACCACTGGGCTATGGACGCTTGGCTAAGTTCTGTTGTTTTTTAAGGCGTGTTTGATTCGAGAATTTGTTAAGTATGTTTTGCTCTATTGCCAGTTCGTACTTCTATAAAAAGCTTTAGCAGTAACGTGTGTGTGTCTCTTTCTTTCTTTCTTTCTCTCTCTCTCTCTCTCTCCTCTTCCTTTCTTTCTTTCTTTCTCTCTCTCTCTCTCTCTCTCTCTCTCTCTCCTCTTCCTTTCTTTCTTTTTTATTATTGGATTTACCTTTAGTTGTTGCTATGAAAACCAAGAAATGTTTAGTTGCTTTGTAAACGACTCTTCTGGAATGCTTTTTTGGTTGATTGATAATCCTCGTTCTTTATTAGATTATGTCCTGTTGCAGTTGTTTTACTTTTAGTTTATTTTTTTACGGGTTAGACAGGCAGCTATTAAGCTTATTATATGTCTGAAAGATGAAGTCCCTTGGCAAGCACTCTTCCGGGGGCAGAAAAAAAAAGAATTAGCCAGTCCTTTGTCTTAATACCATACCGGCATTCGTCAGGAGAAACTGAACTAAATGCTGAAAAAACACCTAATATGGCTGACAGGAGGTTTTTTCATCTAAGTGCTTAGCTGGTCAGAATTTCCATTTCTAGTTTTGAAATATTTTGTATATTCCTTTAACTAATAATTTCCTTTTAGTAATGGTAAAGTAAAATTTTCAGTATTGACACTCAGTACGATTCTTAGCGGATGTAAATTTTCTTTTAACCCTGCTTTTCCCTTAAGCGTCAGAGCGAAAGTTTGGGAGCTTAACTCAATTACACAGGGTTCTATTTACTATACCAGGTAATGTGAGTGTAGTATTATTGACGGTTCCCATCTCTTTCTGCTAAGATGTTTACGAATTCTCAACTCTCAAAAGTTTGTCTCGCTGCGTAGTGTTAGAGTAAAACAAATAATTTTTCGTGGATGCTAGTAAAAAAAAAAAAAAAAAGGATTTTTCAACTGTAGTCAAATCTTTGCACCATCCTTTGTAACTATCTGCATTTACATTTTCGTTGTCTTTTTTGCATTTCTAGTAGTTTTGTAACTTACGTTACGCTTTCTTTTACTTGTTTTATATAATTGGTTGTTTCTCACATGTAAAATTAAGCAAAGAAACATCAGGTATATTATTTTCGCGCGAAATATTTCGTACACAATGCACATATTGCGTTTGTAACTTATTGGATTTTTTCCGACATTTGTTACACCACCAAAAGAAATGTGAAAATTGATTAGAATTTTATAAATTGAAGGGGAAAAAGATATACCAGAAGTAGATTTATAGCTCAACCGCTAGTCCTGACGTTTCTAGGGTATTGGTTAAAAGAAAAAAAAAATCAATTTTTTGTACATCTCGAAGATAATATGTAAAATACAGGGTGTCCCCGAAATAATAGTGCAAACTTTGGGAGGTGATTATTTGCATCAGAACAAGAAAAATGTACTCTTAAAGTAATTCAAAATTAAGTGTAATTTCGGAGCTACAGGCACTTAAAGTTTCTGCAGTATCGTAACAAATTACGTCATATATCGACACATAATGACGTAAGCGGTGTTGACTGAGCAAATTACACTTGAAGTAGTACCAGATATGTGTATTTAAGCAATGTTTATGATTGAAGGAGTGCCCCATAGACAGGTTTCGCAACCATAGGATGTCGTTGTCACGAAATTAAATTGTTTAATAGGGTAGACATAGAAATACCCTTTAAGATACATTCCCCAATCATAAACGTAACTTAAATAGATGAATTTCGATATTACTTCTACTCTGATTTGCTAAGCCGACACCATTTACTTGTCGGGATATGACATGATGTGTGACGATGCCCCCTTGGCTTTGAGTGCCTGTAGCTCTGAAACTAATCAAATTTCGTCAAAGGAACCTTTTTCTTGTTTTAATGTAAACGATCACCTCCCGAAGTTTGCACACTTGTCATTCGAGAAAGCACCTGGCATTTGATATCCCGCATCCTCTTGTTTAAGGCTGATTTGCAACAAATCCTCTTTGTCCTTTTGTTTACTTTTGTATTGTTTCCTGTTTTATATCCCCCCTAACTTGTCACGACCTTTATCTCTGTTGAATTTGAATTGAACGTATTTATGGCTCTTAACGCACCTTAGGCTCAGACCGAGAGAGTGGGTGAGAGGATATTGGAAAGTAGGCGATGAGGGCCTAGTTAGTAGGTATCATCCAGGCATTTGCCTGGTGTGACTGAGAAATATTCCGGATAAACATGTCAAAATATTCCGCCGCTACGATTGTTAGACTTTATTTTATAAGATGCGGTATCCTAAAAAGAATATCGTGAGACACACATCCCAAATATCTTTTTCGTAAGATTTTTTTTTTTTTTTTTTTCAAAATTGGTTTTACGCTTAATATAATACTAATTTTGTATAGAAATAGGAATTTTTGGACAGGGTCTGGATTTTTTGCTTGGATAGTTCCAGAATGTAGGGTTAGTGTGCTAAGTTCAGATGTTAGAGTATTACCAATTGGTACTTACCGGCGTTGATAAGTAGTCTTCAAATGAAGAAATTATCTCTCACTTCTAACGTTTCGAGAGCTAATGGTGCTCTCATGATCACATTAAAAAAATACACCTAGATGTTTGTTGTAAGAAGAATAGAAGGAAGTGAAATAAAGATTAAGAAAACCAGTAAAAGAAAAAGCACTGGCACTTAACGTGTCTTGAGGACTTCTGTAAATGTGAAACAGTGGAGCCAGATGCGTGATTGGTGAAGGGGTTAAAATGGACATGATAAAATAACCAAAAGGTGAAACACTGCGTCTGCTGGTTAAATTGATGTAACGTAAGGTATCTTGTGAATCAATGGTAAAAGATATGAAGGAAACTGGTAGTGTTAGGAGTTTTATGAGTGTATGGTACTGTGTGGTTAACCTAACTTGGGTGGGGTGGGGGGCTTAGGGAAGGGACCAGGGCTGGGAGAGTATTGTTGAGAACAGTAAAAAAAAAAGTGACCACGCTTTACGTAGACATCCACGGTCTGTATTAAGAACCGAGTATTATTGAGGACAGCATTTAACGTATTAATTTGTTTTGGTGTTGTCTTTACATAGCAAGTCTAATAATTTTATTTCTGGATAAGTTTACTTTAGAACTGCTTTATTATTGATCATTTTCAGCTGCATAGTTCATATGTTATATGGGTTTCTTATTTTTTTACGCGCAGATGCATAGAATATGGCCGATAAAAAGATTTTCAAAGTCCACAAAATTGTTCAGCATGGAAATGTCAAGCCCATTTCCTACAAAGAATTTAAATCAACATTTCAGTTGTTCTGCTTATCACATATATCGGGCCGGTATTTTCTGATGTGTTTACTTTTCAGTTTACAATATTTCTTCCATTTGCCATTTTTTGTAAATCTGATTGTAATTGTTAATTTGTATCTGGATCATTCTGAAATTAAGATCCGTGTCTCTCGATTCTTCTGGCAAAAAAAATGGAAGAGCTTATGAAAAATGAATTGTATACATAGATAGGCATAAAAGGATTTTGCTCCTGAGCTACTTTTTAAAATAAAATTTTATATTTATGAAAGTGACTTAAAAAAATGGAAGAGGTCACCTCTACAGAATGTCTCCATCGACGGTTTGAACGTGACAGGTTTGTAATAATTATTAAAATAACATATTTATCTTTTCTTTAACGAAAATCAATTTTAAAAATTCTTAATTTCTTAGGGGAAAAATGGTTGGAATGAAAAAAATAATTTTATCATAATACTAAAATTCTCTGAGTTTTGTCTCACACATTCTGCTGTCACCTCCATGGAATGTGTTACGAAGTTCTGGTAAAATCCACCAGGCAATAGTACGTGCTTCACTGTTTCCTAGGCAATCTCTACTAAATAGTTTTCGTTGCGGGATTCATTGTTTGTATGTGTATACTTGAAGTGTACTTTTATTTGAACTAGAACCTGGATAGATGCAATAGTTCTTTAATTGTCTGTCACCTCCATGGTCTCTTTCAATCTTGAAGTTTTATTGATGTGTTGAATTGTCTTCACAAACATTAAGAACAGAGTAGATTTTTAGTTGAAACCAGTACCACATGGTTAGGTTTTTTCTTAAATTAGGTTTTACTGAGCAAAATAGACAAATTTGTCACCTCCGTGGATCAAGGACCATGTTAAATAAAAGACTGAATTAAACATATTTGAATCGCTTTTTGTTATAAGGGCGTATGTGCAAGAAACATAATTTTCGGGAAATGACAAAAAACTGATTTCTCACGATTCGGTTTGATTTTTGAAAAAGAAAAAAAAAAAAATGTGTAAATGCACATGGTTACTGAATGTTTATTAGCTTCATAGGATGTAACAATAAGTTTTTGTTAACCTACAAGTTTTCTGACAGGAAATGTGAAACCAGGGTTTTTCTGAAATAAATCTAAAAACTGCGACGACAAAGAAGAGAGTGTGATCTTAAGGTGGTCTAACACCAAGGCCGGCAATTGTACGTGTAAGTGTTGTTCATTTTTGGAGTGGGGAACCCATCTTAAGAGACAGAATTGGGAATACAAGGAAGAAGCATTGAATAAAAAAAAACCTTTTAATGGTAAGATTTTTATTTGCAAGCTAAGCAAGTTTTCTGTACCTTTTAGTCTCCAACTGAGTGTGTGTCCAGATTCCAGTACAGCAGATAGACTGACCAACAGGGAACATCAATATATTATAATATAATATTATAAAAATACAATCATGTTTTCTGAACAATGTAGTACTAGTACTAACCAGCATTATACAATATAGGGAAAACAAACCATGCATTATGAGTCACTGTCCTCAATGTCACTGATTGGACGGCAGAATGAGATAATTGACTGATAAAAATGTTTATGTTCATCCAGCACTTTTCCACATCAGTATTTTATTACATAATAATCAGTTCACAACAATAACTTAATGTCAACTAAAGGATTGCCAACACTTTAACAATGGATGGCGCGAAAACAATAAGCTTCCCTCCAGAATAGCAGTGTAGTTAAGTATGAGGGGTTAAACATCACGAACAGTCTGGTAATATTCCTGTGTAATGTTCTTCATTATTACGCTCCTGCTTCCTTGATTTTCAGTTAAAAGGTCGTATGTGTGGATTTACGCCCTTTTAACAGAAAACGCAGATTTCAGTGCCTTATATTTTCAACACGAGTCAAGGAACAAACGTCCTTCTAACACAAATCTTGACATCTGCCTCTGAAATACTCATTTCTTACAAAAAGTGATAATCGTAAAAAATGTTATATACGCCCTTTTAACAGAAAGCGATTAATTCTTCTTGAACTCTGTTGACAGTTCATATGATTTAAATATAATTCAAGGAATGCACATATTAAATTACAAGCATATTATACATATTATTATTAATAATACACATATTATTAATTAACACTTTTCATTTTTCGATTTTGGGACTCGAATTTCCCCTTAATTTCAGAATGACCCATCTGTATTTAAACCACCATCTAACTAATAAGTTGAGTAGTCTGTTTCTTGAGTTGGAATCGAATGAGACGAAAAATCGAGTTGAGAATACTTTTATCTTCGTGAATCTTCCGGAAATTGTTTTAGATAATTCTAAACACTGCTTGTTTTCTAAAGAAGACATCAAGGAAAAAAAAAAACATTGTAAAAGCATGCGAAAGGTTTGGTACAAACAAGATTGAAGTTTTTAGGAAATTCTAGGTTAGAAGTTTTTGATTAAGTTCATAACACATTCTAGAACACTCTGGAATATACCAGAAATACGAAAGTCACCTTAGAGTAAGCATTAACAAATTTTGCACCTATTATGAATGAAGTCCATATGAGAATGCTTGGTGCATTAATTACAATATTACATTACACTCTCTTTGAGTTAAACTCAACCTCAATAGTCCAGGTGGTAACGTTGCGGTCTTCGGAATGGCAATAGGTAAGCACGCAGGTTTGCGGCCGAGATTTTCCAGGGCTCCTATCAGTTTCACCAGGCAAATACCGAGCTGGTATGTTAAATATGGGCATGTCCTATACCTTCCTTATCCTCTATCCTACCCTATCTTGACCTGAACCTAAGATGCCTAAAGTCCATAAATAAATTCAAATACTCTTTCAATTAAGAGGATATTTCTGGAAGAAGGGGAGCGATTTTTCTTTGGCTTCTGAAAAAAAAAACTTTTTCCGTTAATGATTCATTAAAATATCTCGACCGGGCTGTGATAGAAAGTTTTAGTTAAGGTCCAACAAAGTGGTGGATGACGAACGAAGATTTTTTCTTGTAGTATTTTACTGCTATGTATCACTAGAGGATAAGATAAAATGAATTGTATGGGCGGTAACAGCACTATGGCTTACGCCCGTCCCGAATATCACTAGAGGAAACGAAATATCTATATATTAAAAAAAAAGTTTGCTAAAAAAAGGCTTTGTGCAGCCCGTCCGGCCGTTCTACTGCAGCGATTTTGATCATTCTTTTTTTCGAATTTCCGGATTTTCACATAGATGAGCCATCAAGAAACCGCATTTCTCTCCGTCAAGCCTGAACTGAAGAAGAAGTGTTTGAGTGTTTGCCCCTATGTATTCCTTATGAAGAATATTTATCACAAACTTCGTCCAATC
>JAGDQP010001510.1:42756-88640 GCA_022664845.1 Lepisma saccharinum
TTTCAAAAATATCCAGCTTAACACGCAGATGAGCCATCAAGAAGCCATCTACCTCTCCGTCAAGTCTGAACTGAAGGAGAAGTGTTTGAGTGTTCTTCCCTACACATAGGAGAGTCTGGTTACGATAAAGGGGCTCAACAACCCATAACTTACCAGTTAAGAGCGCAGCCCGCCACGTGGAAGCGAGTATTGTTGAATGGCCCAATGACTGTTGCCAACATATTATATTCATTCCGCACCAACGGGCGGATACTTTTGCTCGAGTATATTTAAAAACTGCTACACCTTTATATTTAAAAGTACCTTGAAATTTTTAGCCGTTTACAGTTTACTGACCTTCTAATTGTACAAAATCGTCGACAACTTTAGAGGTAAAAAATTACTTAAAGGTATTCATGAACTTCGATAACAAATTGTTGACTGGTGGTAATGATTTAAGGTTTTAATTGTTGGGTCAGAAATCTCTGGATATTCATTTATTTAACACTACATCTCCCCCCATCATTACTTTCCTTTAAGTTTTTTTTTTTGTTAATAATAATAGCATTCCGGACCACTGTGCGATGTATAAAGTGAATTCAGCATTTCACTTTGTACAAAGTAGCTTCTTCTTCAGAGAATTAGAGGAAAAAGAATACTTTACGTTTGTAGGGGCCAGTAGAGGTTAAAGAAAAACTTACTTTATGCTTCCAGTGACCCTACTTATTGTCTTTTTGTTATTTCCCTTTTCACAAAGACCTTGTGTAGGGTAATCTTTGAAATATATTCGGATCGGGTATGTTAACCATTACACTACTACTGCTCTGTCAGTTTTCCGCGTACCGGTATATAAAGCATTCCTCTGACCTCAGCTGAAACCACTCCACATACTCGCTGCTGGCATTCACTGCACTAGAGGCCGTAGCAGCGATATATTTTTCCACGTTGTTTTTCAAAAACTACCTGTTGTAATTTAAAAGTAATGTGAATTCGTAGTTTCCTTCTTATCCCTTGACCAAACTTGTTTGAACGGAGTGAAATATTATATTCATTTCAAACAAGAACAAGAAGATAATTTTATATTTTGGAAATCGCCAATTGGCCGAGATTAAATGGAATGTCTGCTTGAAACTGAATATGTATTAATTTACTGAGAGCAGTAGATCTTTCCACGTTTTGATATTAACTACTTTCTGTACATTGTCGAAGCAATACATATTACATTTTCAAATTGAAAATAATTGAAATATTACTTTTACGTGTGGATCTCTAATTCTTCTGTTGTGAAAACACTGATAACTCATTTTGTATGGTGTTTAATAAAATAATATTTCCCTGCTAACACATTTTGTGTTGTAAAAGTATATTACACTGTCAACACATTTTGTGTTCTAAAAAGATATTACACTGTTGTGTTGTAAAAATATGTTTAATAGTAAAATTAAATATTCATATGTAAATAATATTTTAATTGACAGCTTCCTCATACATTTCGCGCATCAACATTAAAATAATTAGTTTATATGAGTGACTGGTGAAATTCATGCTCTTTTAATTTGTTTTAATTTAGAATTATTAATTTCTAGGTATTCTTCCCGTATTGAATACGTTATATATGAGTCATAACAGACTTAAAAGCGCTGAAGATATATCACACCTCATCGGCTGTAACAATATATCTGTTCTGGACTTGTCTTACAATCAACTAGAAGATGTAAATGTCATAGAGGTAACTTTTAAAACAATATTTTTTTAATCTTGATTTTCTACCGTCTGAATATAAATAGTGAAGTATTAAGTAGATATACTTATATATATAACTTAATTTGTTTTATTTCATCTGCACAGGTAACCTTGTTGTGATTTTTACCTAGTTTTCGTATGTCACACTTCTACTTTTTCGAAGGGAATAAGATGAAACCGAGGTGAGGTAATATTCATGACTTCTTTTTACACCAGTTACTACTATTATCCTCCGATTGCTGAGGTTATGGTCCATCTCACCACTATCGTGTTGTTGTTTATTGAATTTCTTTTAACACTGCTACTGTGTTTGAATCCATTTGGACCTTAAAGCAATTTCATTTCTGTAATGAAACGAAAAGCATTGGTGAAATTACAGTGTGACTTACTGACTTCCAGTGTTTTAAGATATACTTGTGTTTCCAGTTACTTTTTGAAACACAGTTTTCTCGCAATAGAAAAACTTCATACATAATGTGTTCGGGTCCTTTTGGACCCGTATGGGAAAAATACATGTTAAGCGTTTAATGGACGATATATTATCCAGTTTTGAGGCGCCATAGTTTCCCTCCCGAATAAAGTTGGAAGGATGATTTTGGTCTTGAGATGCTCGTTGAGAAAATAGCTAAATGTTAACATATTTTTTATGTCCCGTGGGGGTGGGAGGAAGCGGAAACAGCGTTTTTCTGTCCCTTAGAGGGGACAGCATAGCTTATGGAACAAGAGACCTAGAAGCATGATGGCCTAAAATTGCAAAGAAGGAATTAATTACTTATGTTATAATATTGCAATATCCCGTGTGTTCACAGACACGCGTATATTACGTAAGTGCTCTGACAGTTTTTGTGTAAATAGGTAATCAAAACAAACAAATGAGTGACACAAACAGTGGTAGACGACAGACAACTCCACACCAAAACACCAGATGGAGCTGATATCAAGAGATAGAGGGAGCTGGAATCGACGGAGGAGAGAAGCATGAAGGACTACCCCTCCCTACATTCACCTATAAAACCCAGCAGCACGGATTACTAAGTATCACTTACTCTTGGGTGGTCAACTCCTCTTCCTTCACCTGTCCACAGAGGGCTTTGCTTCTGGGACATCCTGATACACAGAGGGCTTCGCTTCTGGTATCATCCTGCACACACAGAGAGCTTCGCTTCTGATGTGTACTCTACCTAATTACTCTCTCCCTTTGTCCACAGAGGGCTTCGCTTCTGGGACAACCTCGCACACACGGAGGGCTATGCTTCTGGTGTCTTCCTTTCGTGCACAGAGGGCTTCGCTTCTGGTACAGCACCTCATCCCTGGCCTGTCCTTGGAGAACATCACTCAAGGAGAAGATGTCCACACTAAACATTTCTGTAATCAGTAGTCTACGGGACGCTAATTTTGTTAACCTATTTAGCAACTTGTTTATTTATCAAATTTATAATAAAATTTGTTAAGGGCTAAAACCGCAAACCCGTGTATTACTTGCTCTACCTATGGCACTCTGAGAGAGGGCCGCAAGAACATTACAATATTTGTCAGGGTATTCCCCCTTGGACGAGAAGTGGAGGGCTCAAAATTGTCATTTTTGGTGCGCCATTTCTTACATATAAATTGCAGTGTATAATCCGGACGGCTCGATAGAAAACAGGATTTCTCGTCTCCTAATAGCTCCAGATGCATAATTTTTGTTGAAGAATATTAAGGAAAGACGGGAGGGTGTCCTTGGTTCCATTTGGACCCAAACACAGTGAGTGTGTTTGTTTGATATGAACACAGCAGCAGGATTAGTGATTTCCAAATGAAAAGCATTTTGTCCTTGAGGAGCTGTGAGCAATCACTTAATACCTTGTCAATTCCACTTCTGCAGTAGATGCATAATACTCTGCGAAGGAAGGGAGGTGGAAATTGGCAGTGTTGCTCCAATAGTTGTATGTGATTCGCTGTGAATGGAAATTAAATGGAATTCCCTGCAAATATTTTGTTTCCTTTGTAGCATTCCTAAATCCTTACTTCCTTTCTTTTTTTTTCTTTTTTTTTATGCAATATATTTCCGCGTTGTAACGCTACAATGCAGTGTTCGTTTCTCAAACATCCTTTATTATAATGTTACCCTTTGTGCTTCGTGTGCAAAATATTATATGTGAAGCTTTTACTCATTGCCGTTTTACATTCACCATTATACCACTTCCACTTTATTTGGGTGATGTATTTTTCTTAGTATCTTCCGAGTATCTCGATTCCAGACCCCAAGTTTTTTTTGTTGTAGGAATTTTCTAAAATTTTGTAAAATGTAAGTTGTTTGTGTGTAAATTTAAAGGTGGTTATCTTTTTGCCTTTCAGGTGTTTTCGTCTATGGCTAACTTGCGGGTGTTAAATCTGATGGGAAATCCAGTGCTCAGGTCAATTCAACAATATAGAAAGACTCTTATTACGAACTGTGTAAGTACTTTCAATATGTGATTTTTTTTTAAAATGTTATTTTATTTATTTTTTTACAAGTTTCTTATTCGCGATCCATTAATTCGCTTAGAATCTTAATGATAATTCGTGGTTTCAAAGCTAGAAGCACTTGAAGTAGGGGGTCTTCAAATGGTGGACTCCGGTGCGGATCCGGAACCCAAAGCCTTTTTCCGCGGACCTCCATGGTTTGATAAATATGAATTAATTTATGGCGTTTGGGCATTCAAGAGTAATGTGTGAATGTATTATATGTACACCCTTCACTGGTTGAAATGCTAGAAAATGCATGTAAATGTAATGTGAATTCATGCTAATGTACGCTGTGTTGATTTTCTTTTTTTAAGTAACCCATACAGTTATACGGAGTAGGTAACAACCATACTGTCTTAATGTCCTATTTTAATTTATATGGCCTTTAGGTCACTAGGCCTCAGCCCTTATAGGGTAGGGAAAAAGAGTCGGCCAGGGCCTAAGTTAAAGGTACTATCAGGCTCAGGCTTGATGTGCCTGAGAAAACAGTTTGGAAAACCTCAATCTGGTTGATCGGCAGCTGGGATACCAGTGCTCTACCAACTGAACTACGGCCTCTCGGTCTTGCTGTCCTGTCTTATTCATGCCTTACTAACTATCTGGACGGCAAATTTCTTTTTATTGCTAATATTACCATCAATCCGAACTCTAGGAAAAAATAAAATAATTGAAGACCCTTGACTTAAATGTATAAAAGAATTATCGCAAGTGACGTAACAACGCGACAAATGTTAGTATAACAGAAACAAGCATTGTACTAGCTCAAAGTCTATGTTGACGAAATGCTGCTACCTACCTACGAAAGCGTTATATTTAAAAGACTCCTCTTTAAGTAGCACGGCTTCAAATGTAAACTTTGCTCAAACCTATTCCTTGGATGCACTATAATTGTCATTTGCAGTGTCGTCTCAGTTTCATTATTTGTCAGGATATCACCTCCTATTCTTAATTGCAATAGGGTAGGGTTGTAATATTTTTCAGAATATATGCCGTTAGTTAGGTCGAATTATCAGAACATTACTTTTTAAAAATAAATTTAAAAAAAAAAGCACAGAATCCGTCAAATACAGGGCTACTATAAATGATATATCGGATTTCAAAATACTGCATTTTAAAAAGTATTACACATAAAATAATGATCGATACATGAAAAGAAGCGGATACTCATAAAATTTTCCTCACTTAATACAATGTATGTTTTGTGTGTGCCTCCTTGGTCACATGACACACGTCCATGTTATATATAATCGGAGTTCTGCCCATACCTTTTGTAGCATTCCACTGTCCATGTTCACAGGAGCACTGATGCGATTCCTAAGCTCTACCAGATATGTTGACTGGTGGGACATAATAAATTACATATTCTCAAAGAAAGAAGTCACACGGCGTTAGATCAGGAGACCTGGGGAACCATGCGAATAGAGCTATCCCAATCCACCTATGCGGGAGTTGATCGTTCTGCCAGCTGGTGCCACCTGGTTTGTGTGTGCTACTTTTGAAAATGCTGTATTTTGAAATCCAATGAATCATTTATAGTAACCCTACTAAATAACGAACATTAAATTTTCTTCTCTTTTAACCACATATTTGATATAAACGTATTTTACAAGCATCGCGTATCACATCTTGAAATAGTAATAAATAAATAAAAAGCCTACACATGATTGGATTTAATTGCTTTTAACGTTCTAAACGAACTGGCAGCTAAGGATGGGGCCTACATTTTTTGGTTAAGTATGTTTCGAACGGACTTGGGGGTTCGAACCCTTGAGCACCCACATAGAAATTGAGCGTCCTAACCTCTCGATCGACTGGCGGTTAAACCTACATGAACGAATGATAGTTTTAATATATTGTAGGCTTTACCTATATACATTGGTTTGTCTGATAGGAAACGGGTTGAGGCATTACCACCTCAGTGGTGTTGCCGAAGAATAATAAAGATTTTAGAGAATCCATTGTGATGTATACTAATCTGTAAATGGGATAGTTGTATAGTAAATGTCCTGACATATCAAAGTCTAATGCTAATGATATTGGAACCGTCTCTGTGGAAGGGGGAAAAGTATGTAGACACAGACCGAGAAAAGTATATATATATATATATATCTAGTGTAGTAAAAAGTAATCCATTATTTTTGCATGACATTGAAGGATTGACTTACCATAGGTAGAATGATCCGATTTAGGTCACATATGCGCCGTTTTGTTCGATAACATGTTGCCATTTGGAAGGTAATATCATGATGCTTCTCTCATAGAAGCCCTTGTCCCTATTGGCAAAAAATTGAGACGGTCGATTTTCACAAGCCTCTCTTGAAGCGAATTTTTCACCAGCAAACGTGTTCGCCATGGACAGGAACAGATGGTAATCACTCGGTGCCAGGTCCGAACTATAAGGTGGATGCATAAGAACCTCCCAACCAAGCTCCCGGAGCTTCTGGCGAGTCATTATCGATGTGTGTGGCCTGGCGTTGTCCTGGTGGAACACAATGCCTCTCCTATTGGCCAAAGCTGGGCGCTTTGGGCGATTGCTGCCTTCAGACGGTCCAATTGTTGACAGTATAGTTCCGAGTTAAGGGTTTGGCCGTAGGGGAGCAGCTCATAGTAGATAATTCCCTGCCAATCCCACCAAACACACAGCAAAACCTTCCTGGCTTGGGCACCGTTTGCGCCGGCGCACCGCGCTTCGACCACGACCGTTTTCGCGTGACATTGTCGTAAGTGATCCACTTTTCACCAGTCACCAACCGCTTCAGAAATGGGTCGCTTTTGTTGCGATTCAGCAGCGATTCGCAGATGGAAATTCGGTCCATGAGGTTTTTTTACGTTAACTCGTGTGGCACCCATACATCAAGCTTCTTTGTGTATCCAGCCTTATGCAGCAAATGGTTCCACACGGTTTTTTGTGCAATGTTTAGCTCTTGGGCAATCGAAACAGTGCTTACATGACGGTCGGACGCGACAATGTCCATGATTTTATCGACATTTTGGACACGTGGCCTTCCAATGAGTGGCACATCTTTGACACCAAAATTACCGGCACGGAATCGACGAAACCAAAATTGCGCGTGATTGGCTGTTACAGTATCAGGACCATAAACACTATTCACATTTGCAGCCGCCTGGCTTGCGTTTTCGCCTTTATCGAAGAAAAACTGTAAAATATAGCGTATTTTCTCTTTGCTAGTGTCCATTTTGACGCGCGCTCACACAACACTGAGTCAACTCATCACAACTATCTGAACAGTGTTTGTAGTACGCAGTCTCATCGTTTGAACGCCATCTCGTTGAACCCGATCGGACTTATACAACGCGAGATACAGATCACTGAAGCCATCTATTGGCAAAATAATGGATTACTTTTTACTACACCAGATATATAAAATGAACTTTGAAGGAGCGCGGTTGAATCGAGTGAAGTATTGTTCTGACCGCCTTAACTGGGTGTCAAGGTAGGCTTTTTATTTATTTATTTTTAATTCGTGTATTCAATGCACTTAATTTATGATCTCTTGATTATTAAACTTGTAATTTTCACTGTTTATTTTTTCTCTATAATAGATGCTTAGTAACTCTCTCACTGGAAATATAAAGTGAGAAATATTGCTTGTGTTTAACAATTGACTGTTGCTTTGAAGTTAATAAAATATGAAGCTTTAATAAATTATGAATGATGACATTGCTTTTTGTGTACACTCTGGGCAAAAGCCCCCTCCCCCCTCAAAAATAAAAAAAGTTAACACTGATCTCTTGATAAGGTCTTAAAAGGTAATTTTTACAACTCGAAACTCTAGATTGGAGGCTTAATTTCACCTGCTTACAAACTATACTGTCAAATCTTGAGAGGGGACTTGCATTAATTTTACCTGCAGTGAAATCAACTACATATTGAAGGAATTTGCGCTCATGCTTCGAAAATGAATTATGAATATGGTTAAAAGGAAATTGTGCCAGAGTGTGGAAAAGAGTTATGGTTCCAAAAAGGACTTCCATGAGAGCATATTTTTAACCAAATGGTTGATGATAATATCAATGAAATAATAGAAGTATGTAGAACATACTACTGTGCATCATTTACAAAATTAGAAGCCAAAGATAAGCAGTCGTTTAATTTTTTTTATTTTTTTTTTTTTTAATTTCAAACTTGGACTCCATTGTGTACAACAAAAAGGTGATGGAATCTTACGAAACGTACAATGGTCCATGCATAGTACAATAATCTATGTTTGCTGTGAATTTCATGTTTCGTTTGTGAGTTGTATCAAAATTTCAGACCAGAAACGAAAATTAGAAAAAAATCTCATTTTGAAAGCAAATGTGGACTCATTTGAACATGGACAACAGGCACGTACCCAGAAGTTGGTTTGCGGTGGAATCTGAGGCCTGTCTGGATGTGAACTGTACGTAAAATGCGTATAATTTTTGCCATAAATGGCCATAAGGAGGAGGGGGGGGGGGTAGTCCGGACACCCAAGACTTTCCCTCTGCGTACGTCCATGATGAACGATAAATAAACTCATGTTGTCAGACAAGTTACAGTTCTCATATTTTACATCTTGACGGGTTGTTAACTGCGTATAACTTGTCTCATAACACGAGTTTACGCATCGATACAATTGCAGAACTTGTTTTCGATCGAGGTCACATTTGATTCAAAAATTTGAATTTTCCTGATTTTCATTTCTCACCTGTAATTTTGGAACGGCTCCCGAGCAAAACATAAAAATCACAGTAAACATAAATTATTGTACTATTTATGAACCATTGTATGTTTCATAAGATTCCATCCACTTTCTGCTGTACACAATGGAGTCTACATATTGTAATCCAACTTTGAACTTTTTTAAAAATGAAACGACTGCGATTTTTTTTTTTTAACGGTGCACACTAGTGTGTTTTTTATATTGGATTGACATTATTTATTATGAAGAATTTGGACAAAAGTGCGCTCTGGCGCAATTACTTGTTGTACCTAATGTTCCTTTTCGAAGCATGGGTGCAAATTTCTTTTTCGGTCAGGAACATCACATATGTAGTCCAATGTAGATTTCAATGCATTTAAAATTAATTCAATCTCTCATTCAAGGTTCGGTACTTTACCTTGTTAGAAATAAAATACATTAAAATACACAAGGACTTAAAAGCTAGACCATAAAGTGTAGAATAAACCAGTTTTTGATCAAGGTCTGTAACTTAAACACAGTGCGAGATATTAGCAAGAACATACAATTTAAAAACTACTGTGTGTGAGGTATGGGTATAAAAACAGTGACATATTTCAAGAGTAAGTATTTGTAACATATGTGGTATATTTCAGAATTTTGAAAAATGGTCATGCAACCACCACTGGGTGATTTAATACAGAATTACCCATATATTGGTATGTGAAATAGATGGTGTGTATTGATCTGTTTATAACGTACATAGTTACATATTTCTGGTACATTTTAGACATTCATTTTGTTTATACAAAGACTTTGAGTGTGGTAACATATTTGAAAAAAAAAAAAAAATGCACAGAAAATTTGTCCTTGTGGTGACCAGGAATCGAATTTGGTCTCCTAGTTGCTGACCGGGTATTCGACCATTAAGCTACCAATCTTTGTGCAAATAGAGCATTGCTCTGGCGTCACTACCTGGCCAGATAGATGAGTTGAATTCTCGGCCACTGCAGCGACCTTTTCTTTTTTTTTTTTTTTTTAGTACTTTTTTGTTTATGAGAGGTATTCAGATTATTATAGAGGTTGCACCTTTTTCTTTGTCATTTGAGTCTACTGCACTGTAAGTAGAACGGTACTTCTATAATTTTGTTTAGCAAACTTCACCATATTTCACATTTTTTCAGTTTGTGCTGCTTATTCATCTGCTGCCACTATCTTAACAGGTAACTTTTTTTTTTTACCACTTTGTACTTTATTGCATGCAATGTTTATTTTGTTGGGTGATAAACTGAGTTCAAAAACTTTTTAGCACTGAAACATAGTGAAGATTGCTTTGAAGAAACTCTGAAAACCAAATTAGTTTCAGTAAAAAGATGACCGCTGTGTAACCATCATGTGATACGAAGTCTGAACACTACAAACGCTGCAAAAGGTGAAAAAATGCCGTTAAAATTCTATTCTATTTTCCCATATGAAGAAACTGCTGTGTATTTATCTTCTTACGCCTATCTGTACCGATGTTGGCGATCTTTCTTGTACAATCCTGTCTAGTCTTTATCGTATCAATCAGAATTTCTTTTTTCAGCTCGTCCATCCTAGCAGATATCTCTTCCTCTCCTTCTCTTTCCATTCATTTCATTTTCTACGAATTCTTGAAGAATTTCGTATTTTTTTCTATTTCGAAAGATGTTTAAGATATTCGAACTTTTTTTAAAGAAATCATTTTGATTTTTTTTTGTTACACTTTGCAATTAGTAAATTCATCAGTCGTAGTCCTTGATATTTTTAATATTCTTCTGCATGACCGTAATTCGAAAGCTTCTAATTTCTTTATATTGTAGGGATCAATGCTTCACATCCATACATGGCGATACATAGTATGCTAGCATCGTTTTTTGTGGTGTATTTTGTAATTTCTTGTATAGAAGTGGTTTCATTCGTACAAACCGTGATTTTTGCAATTTTAATCGTACTTCTAATTTCTACAAAGCTCTACTAGTTTTCATTTTTTATTGTTTCAAGGTATTTGTATACCTAAAAAAGCAATAAGTAAGCATTTACTGAGTATATCTGTACCTCCGAGATAAACTGCATTGTGCCACTTCCTGGCCAAACTGGACCTCAGTACATAGTTTTGTACATTTGAGCGTGCTTTTTCTGGAGGTATACACAACTATGTCATTGTGTGTTTTGTATTAGAATTGACAATTGATAATACAACACTATGTCGCAAATAATGCGAAAGAGTGTGCTCAAATCGACAAATCTATGAACTGAGCTCGTGTTTTGCGGAAAGTGACATAGTGCAGTTTACCTCCGAGGTCCAGATATATACTTTCGCTGATTGATTTCATTTATTTACACAAGGTTTCAGATACAGCAGTACTGTCATTTTGCACTGAAAACATTAACAACACACCCTTGGTCAACAATCATATGAACACCATTTACAAATAATTATCAACACCAAATACAACATTATTTACAAATAAAACAATGATACAAACATAACATCACAGGTTTTTCATATTTTTTCTTAACTGCTTTCAAAAAGCTTCTTCAGAGGTTTATATTTCGATACCATTCTGACGAACGTAGAGAACGTTTGACGTTTTCTGGTCTTGGTGTTGGATGTGCCATGTTGCTGTTACGTGAGAGATGAATAGGTACATGAAAGTTGAGCTTTGAAAGTAGGAATTCAGACCTAACTATACTGTTAGATATTTTCAATAAAAATAACATGCCTGCCAGATTTTGCCTTGTAGAGGGCGTTTAAATATTTACAATTTTCATAAGTTCGGTGTTACTTAACGATCTCGTTGAGGGAACACTGTATTTAACAATGTCAATGAAGAAACTTAAGACAGAATCAAGGCGTCTCAAGTGAGTAGTAGAAGTCATATTCCAAATAGGAGAGAAGTATTACAATTAAGGTGAAACGATAGCTTTGACAAACAAGCTGAGAGAGAAAAGACTGAATTTCAGTGAATCTGTACAGAAAACCAAGTAGGTTCATAGCACCGCTTTCAGCGGCCCTGATGTGTCCTGTAAAGGTGAGCATACGATGTAATAAGTCACACGTGTAGGAGAATAATTCTTGAAGTGACAATTCTTGGTTACGATCTTGGACTTACGATTGGTACTGGAGTGACATGCAGGTTCAAGTCTTGCTAGTTAAAGTTATAGGTTTCCCAGAGTTTTCGTCAGTTTTACGAGGCAAATTTCCTGTATGGTGCCTAGAGAAAGACCTTGACCCTGGAAGAGTACTCGGCAAGATACGTAATCCCTCTAACATGGGATGGCTTTTGCTCATAAACTCAATAAATAAGTGAAGCGTGTACATGCGGTACTTTCAGGCTTCAGCAGCAAGTATCCAATTTGGATGACATGTGTGTCGTTGGGAAGGTTTCACCGAGACCTTTCGAACGGCTCCTCAATCAGCTTCCTAGCTCTAGTAGGGTTGAGAGTTGAAACTTGTCGACGAATCGACCGGATTTTTTATTTCGTCTCGCCGAGACCTTTCCAACTATAGCTCAATCAGCTTCGTAGGCCTAGGATTTCCTGAGTTGAAATTTGTGGACAGACGAGCTGACTCACTAAAGGACAGACAGACATGTTCTATCCGGCTTTGATCTCGTCTTGCGAAGACCTTTCCAACGATACCTCAACCAACTTGTATCCCTGGTAGTTCCTGAGTTGAAAGTTGTTGATTGACAAAAACGGTGATCCCAGTTTTAGATTCTGAAAGTAAGTAAGTAAAAAAAAAGATCTCCAGTGTACTCGTTCATTTCCCATGACCAATGTCCTCACTAGTTTTTTCTTTGTGTGTCATTTCACACCTTCTTCAGCACTTCATTAAGTATCATTTGTTTTCAGTTGATTTGTTCACATTCTTCTTCGTGTCCACATTTCAAATTTTTTTCCTGTTTTCGATCTTTAGTCTTTCGCAGAGTTCACATTTTCGCTCTGCAAAACACAACACACTAAGGGTCAGTTTTACAATTGACCGTTAACCTTCTAGTCAGCGCTAAGTTGAGGCCAACTTTCATTTTACGTACTCTCATTGGCCAAAATCAGACTTGGCCTCAACTTAACGCTAACTAGAAGTTTAGCGGTGGATTTTAGAACTGACCCTAATAACGCTAAATATGGACTTCATAAAAAAAAAAAAAAACATTTTCAATTATCCAAAATACTTATTTCTCTCGCTTTGTGTTAGTCGTAGATATGTCTACTTATATGTGTGTTTACAATTGCCCTGCACATCATTGTCATGGTACAAAAAGGATTAGAAAGTAGAAATAGGCCAAAATGAAGGGAACAGTGAAGATTTTACGATTTCACACTTCTCTGCAATGTAACTGTTACGCTCAGTGTTTGAGATGATGTCATATATTATGTCAAATCGTGAGAAGGAACGGCTAGTAAATATGTAATCTATTTCGCATTGTGAATATACAGTGTGTTCCTGAAATAATGGAGCCAACTTCAGGAGGCGAGTATTTACATTAAAACAAGGAAAAAGTTACGGCGGATCGTCACAAATGACGTCATAATTCTACATATAATGTCGTAAACAGTGTCGGGCTAGCAAATCACAATTGAAGTAGTACCCAATACATCTATTTAAGCTATGTTTATGATTGGCTAATGCAGCTTGAGGGAGATATCTATGCTTAATTTACTAAACCATTTAGTTCCTTGGTAATAGAATACTTTCGTTTCGAAACCTGTCTGTGTGGCACTCCCTCAGTCATAAACATTGCTTAAATGAATGTATCAGGTACTACTTCGGTTGTGATTTGCTAAGGCGACACCGCTTATTTGATTGTGTGTCGAGATGGCGCCGAAACTTTGAGTGCTTGTAGCTTCGAAACTACGCATGTCTCAAAATTTCTTTAAAGGAACTTTTTCTTATTTTGATGTAAACAATCACCTCCGGGAGTTTGCACCATTATTTCGGGAGCACACTCTATATTTTGCTACCTTACCTACACACGAAAATAATAATGGACTTAGAAAGTAGTAGAATCAGTTCATAATATAGACTAGAAGTTACACAAAGTGCATCTGAAAATAAAAGTTTGAAAAGAAGCAGAAACGCATCTTTTACCAAAAGATTTTACTGATTTGACTGTTCCAGTGCTGAACCTTTTCTTATCAGCGTTGAGTGGTTATTCTCCCTGGTTTGAAATGCATCATTGTATCTTTTGTTGAATTTTGAATTTGAGTTCTTTTATTGTGTATATTCAGATTCATAGAAAAAAAAAAATGATAGATTCATAGAAAAGATTCATAGATCTGTATATTCAGATTCATAGAAAAGATTCATAGATTCATCATTCGATAGGAGGTTCTCTTAAGTTTATAAAATTGTATTAATGTGGTAATACAGAATCCACATTGTGGATAAAAATAAAATTAACATTTTCAGGGTGTCGCCCGACTTCGAAAACGTAGAATTAGCCTGGAATTTAATTTCAAGCGTGAAATTCAAACAGAAATCTGGAATTTTAAAATTTATTTCTAAGTTAAATTTTCACTTTATTAATGTCCACTCTGTAAACATTTAGAAGATAAAACCATTATTAAATTGGTAAATATAAGGTCACAGAATATGGTACTTAAAGTAATACATTCTGTAAGTAGCTTCTCAGGGACTTGAGGACTTCATGTGAGTACGGATGTGTAGACCTTGAGGAAACCCGAGCTGGTATCAGCTATTTTTCTCTCTGATAGATGCTCTGTTTTTTTTCTTTTATTTCATCTTTATCATCTTGTCTACACTAATCATACATGCCTTTTGTTTCTTCGTTCCTTTTTTCTGAGTGGGCCAATGTGGTTACATATTTTGATTCTCTGAGCTTTTTGAATTGAATTGATTTTATTTATTGTGTTTAGGTAACTTTGATTGAGGTCAGGCGTTTTCTTGGTCGACAAATTGATAAAATTAGCATTTTTGTTTGTTTGTTTGTATGCAAGAATGCATTTGTATAAGTAACTGCCCATTCCCTATTCAAGAAGAATATGCAGTAAAATGTAACCCTGTGGACTGAAATGTGTTTCGAAGTTGGGTTTTTACATGCATATCAATTCCTTATTTCAAACTCTATTAAAAGACAGTATCGGTCAGTTTCACAAATTTTGCTCATCAGTTTCAACTAAACATGCAGAAAGGTACGGTGAAACCTCTCTATAACGGATACCCTCTGGACCGAAGAATGTGTCTACTCAAGAGGGATGTCCGCCTTGGAGAGGTTTTGAATAGGGTGTGTCCGTATTAAAGGGATTAATTACTCATCAGTGTTATTGTATTTTCGTTACGGATCAAAAGCATCGTCCATTATATAGGGTTGTCCGTTAAAAGAGGTTTCACTGTAAATAATATTTCCTAAATTCTGGATATGATTGATCTGAACTAATTAGTCTTGTGATAGTTCATCAAAAAATATGAATCGTACATTTAGATTATACTAATTTTTGTTTTTGATAGTGCACAGTATGCATGTTTTGTTTGTTCAAGAAGAAAAGTGTAAATTAGTGACCTGAAAATAAAGGATAAATACGCATGGGAAATCTCCTAAAAACCTGGAATTCGAAAATTAACATTTTAAGTTGACACCCTGATTTTGCATGTTGTTGTTGTTATCGGTTTTGGGGTGAAAAATTTTGTTACTTTTCCGAATAAGAAATTTCTTCCATCAGCCATTTTCTGCGAATGCAAGTACACATGTATTGCACACATACAGAGAGCTGCAAAACAACACTGACAGAACAACCTTACAAGATTCCTGACACGAAAATGAGAGAAAAAATGTATAAACCATCGAAGGTGCAAAAAATTTTTATTTTGGTGCTATAGGCTGCCTAAGGTGTGAGAAAATGAACTAGGCTAGGCATTTAATACGTTTTAAAAACAAAAATCATGCGATAAACCTCTTCTGTTTGCAAGTAGATTCCGAATTGTAAAAGGACTGTATTATATCTTAAATTTTGATTAAATATTTTCCCATCGTAAGATTAAGGAAGCAACGATCTCCAACAAAAGATGACAGCACTATCTCCGCATATGTCTAATGTATTTTTATCGTTGCACGAAATTTCAGTGCTGCTCCAACAAATGCAAGCCTAGAGAGTTCAAACTTTCAGAGAAGAATGTTCATACTCAATTCAAGAGTTCGATCAATGCCGATTTTTAATTTTCGTTTTTCTTCATTGTTGAAATCGCTTGATTGTTGTGAATATCGAAACCTATAACAGTGAAGCTCTTTCAATAATGAACGAAAACGAAAGTAAATATTCGGGATTGATCGAACTCTTGAATTGGGTATTTTGTTAGAGATCGTTGCTTTACATTAACCTTAATGTTTCTCATGCATGTCATGTGTTATCCACAGGGTGATTCAAAGGTCAGGTTACATATAGGGATTTATATACAAACTTTAATACATGTACACTTTGTACAATATATCTTAAATGTGTTTACCTTGAACATAAGTTGATGTGTGCACCCTATGTTTCCAGTTCTCCAAAACGTCGGGCTTAATGATGTCTACACATCGCACAATGCGTTCCTTCAGATAATGGATGTTCTGAATCTTAACAGAGTAGACGTGCGCTTTTAAATTCCTCCGTTGTATCTCTCTAACTTCGACTGTCAGCCAGGAAAATCACCTCCATTTTCATCGGAAACTTCCTTCACTCACTCAGCTGTACACAATTAACGGAAACGAGAAAAGATAAAAATTCCTATGTAACCTGACTTTTGAATCACCCTGTGTATTAACTTTTTACTGTAATCGTGTAATGTTGTTGTGTGTGTGTCTTTGAGTTCTGTACGCTCTTAACAAGGAAATGTTCATTTGTATTATTTTTCTTTCATTTAGATACAACTACGCTACTTGGATGATCGTCCAGTTACTGAGAAAGATCGAGCTTGTGCCGAAGCGTGGTATGTATTGGTATTTCAATATCTGGATTAGAAGTAAAGCTAAATATTAATAAAATAGTAAAAGATAAGATTATAGTGGAAAGTAAATCTGACTCTTAATTTCTCAATAACATATTGAATGTAGAAACAAGCTAAAAATATGTAGAAAGAAATAGTAGTTGAAATAATTAGAATCAGAAGCCGGGTTTCCTGTTTGCCGAGGTTACCATACTACTCAATGATCTGCGAAATGACCAACTTCTTGACCTGAAGCCAAAGGTCTTAAAATTACATTTAAAAAAAATCATGACCAATTTCTAAGTATAAGTGCATTCTTATACTTAAGGGTGTAAGACTATGGCTGCTATCTTTGCATGTCCTTTCCCCTGATTTACATGGGAAATTTGCATTTTTCTACTCGCCTTGTGCTTCTCAGAAGTGAAAATTTTAACTTTTTTGTCATCTAATTTGTCATGTTTCTTTTTGATACGTTGTGCCACACACTGATCACAGTGAAACTGTAGCAAATTATACTCATATGGACTGTATTTTTCTTTCTAATTTAATTTTTTGTGTCCTATTTCTATTTTTTTATTTTCAACTAGCCAAAGTACCTGCCCGTTGATGCGGGGTGAGTAAAATACATTGGGAATAGGGTTACCAACCTCCGGTTTTTACCGGACATATCCGGATTTTTAACCCTTTTAGAAATGTCAGACTGGCATTTGTCTTTTTCTTAAAAAAGTGCGACATTTTGAAAATAAAATTAACAAGACATTACTACACCTAAATTTGTATTGTTTGTGTTATTTACGGTAAACTTTATGGTCCCGAACGGTAATTTGTCACTATTTTATTAACTACTAGGGTGCGAGGTTGGTAATACTGTCGGATAGATCCCACTCGACTATTTTTGTCTGCGTTCGCGAAATTGCGAAAAGTACAAAAAAATTGGTAAGAACTAACACATCAGCAAGTAATATTTTTGTCTTAAATACTCCCCAAAACTTTCACCAGTTGATAAAAAAGGTGCATAACGAACATGATTGTTCCTTGAAAAAATGTTCATTGCGCCGGGCTTTTTTCGGAGTTCTGTCCTGCATTTAAAAGGTACCCTAGTTGGGAACACTAATAGCTCTAATACTATTACTAATACATATACTACTGTACTACCACCGGTACAGTTACTACTGCAACTACTAATACTACTATTGCTACTACTGCAACTACTACTAATGCTAAAACTAATACTACAACTACTAGTGTTACTACTAATACTTCTGCAACTATTAATAAAACTACTTTTAAATCATTAATAATATCATATTTAATCTGTTTGGCTACTCTTTAGAAATTCCCGCGAATCGTTCAAAAGAGTGAGGGTTAGGTTGGATTGAGTTAGCTTATGTTAGTTCGTTGAGTCGTCTTCAGCTGGGCTTAACGCCTCTAGACCTTCGAAATCAGATCTGAAATAATGTACTGAACATGATAATTTCCCGTCTGTTTTAAAACATTAAATATAAATATTGTTGGTTTACATCAATCGAAATTTGAATTTTAAAATATAAATTATTTATTTATTTCTGACTTTCAAAATGGAAACCGTGTATTTATTGCATTGTATGTAATAAACAATAAAATTAGTGTTTTTATTAATTAGATCGTGGCACAATCAGTCACTACCGGTGACTTAAAATACCTAAAACTCCTGCGCCTAGACCGAAGGAGAACATGTGCAAAATTAGGTTGAAATAAATGCACGCATGTATATTTAAATCATGTTAAAAAAAATGTTCGGTTTTATATATATATATATAGAATATATAGTAAGTTTTAGTAACCTATGTACAATCATTATGCGCAAGAAGGTTGTGCAATTCGAGGTATGTACTATGTACCTACGAGTAATTGGTCTCCGGTTTTTTTTTTTTTTAATACAGTCACAAGCACGTTCGATGTTTCAAATGCAACTGGAAACATCTTCAGGAACTTAACACGTAAAGAAAAAGGATAGAGAAACATAATCAGTGCGAACAAAGTGACACAGATCTCAAGTGATTACAATCAGACATTAATACTTCCATACATCTCTACATATTTGTTTCTTTGTTCTTTTTCTTATTTTCTTTTACGGATGATTTCTAAGGGTGTATCCAGTTGGAAATGAAACGTCGAATCTGGCGTAATTTTTATTTTTATAAGAAACAATGGAGGCTAATTACACGTGAGTTCATTATACATAGTTTTAACATATGCTAGTTCATATTTATGTGGTCGTATGCCACCAGTATTCTTAATGTAGAATTGTAACAAATTCTTAATGTTGGTGCTTTTAGGCCTCCGCAACAAGTGCTGTGAAGCCTTATACAGCCGTTCTGTCCGTCCATCCGTCTGTTGACAACTTTCAGGAACTACTAACTAGCGTTTCAACATCGAAAGTTCTATTTTCAAAAACCTGAAAGAACACGATTAACTCGCGTGGTCAATTAAAAACAAACTGACTTTTCTAACCTAACCTAGCCTAAGCCAACCCTTGGTCACTAATTTTATTAAATTTCCTAATCGTACATATAAAAGAAAAAAGTTATTTTTCTTAAAAAAAAAAAAAAAAAAAGTATATAAATATAACCACACCATGGTTAGATCCTGGCTCTCCAGATCAGCTTTCTGGTACCAACACTCCAAAGTGCCAATTTCATCTATTATCCTTGTCAGTGTTGTTTAGGGTTCAATCAGTACTGCGCCTACGCATTGGAACAAAGTGAGAAAGGGGTGAGCACAAGATAATTGAGTTATGTTTTTCTTGAGTAATTTTATTTCTTGAAGCTCTGTCTTCTTTTCCATTGCACAAACTGATCCAAGTTTCGATGGATGGTCCCAATGTGAATTGAGTTTTTTCTAGAAAGATCAAAACAGAATTAATTTCAGATGAAAATGTTTCAGCAGTGTTCGGTTTGGACAGTTGTAGGCTTCATATAATCCATGAGACAATCCTTTATGGATACAAGAAGTCAGGTTGGAAGCTTAATCAATTTCTGCTTTACATTTATTACTACTATAAAGATCACCCTGCTCGCCGAGCTGATTTTACCCACCTCAGTGGCGAAACTAATCGTAAGGCTTCGCTGTGGGGGCAGATGAAGGAGGCTAAGAGAAAATGTAGTTTTAAATTACTATTATTATTGTTACCTAGCTTCAATATATTTTATTTATTTTGTGACATATATTTATAATAATAAACTTCCAATTTGTTGTGTATATATTAGAGCATTTTTAACCTAAAACGGACAATTTATTGAAAACCAGGAAAATTAAAAATGTGTACCTGAAAAACCTGTAAAAATCAGAGAATTCTTTTAGCCAGTTTCAGTGGGAAACCTCGTTTTAGCAATATTTCACTCATAGAACTGAGACGGGCCGAAGCCCATAGCTATTACAATAACATTTAAATATAAAGTGCATTAAAGTTTTTTTTTTCTTTTATCATTGCAGATTTTTTTAATATTTTAGATATTCCCAGTGCCTATGTCTATGATCAGAAATATACTTATGTAAGATTTTTAACGTTAATCATGTTCGTAGTCGCTAAATAATGTTCTTAATTGCTAATTTATTGCGTAATATTATCACCTAGAGTGCAACACGTTAGTCGTAAGTATTCTACAGGAACGGTAAATATGTATTTATTGTTCATACCATTCACATAAGTACAGTGTTTATTCTTTAGGTAAAATGCAAGAATTTTTAAATACTTTTTTTTTTTTTGGCTTGTGCTTATGATTTTATGTTTCATTTCTGCCTCATCGATTTTCAGTACAAAAATTGTCATGTTTGTAGACTTGAAGCTTCCAAAACCATCCGGTCGTTGTGTTGAATCATTTTGAATGTATCTATCTATATCTCTATATATATGCATATACAGGGTGTTTCAGGATTAAAGGTAAATAATTGAGGAGGTGATTTTTTATGACCAGTACATAAAAAAAGTTCTTATAAACATATATGTTTTCAGACTTCATTGCAGAGATATACTTACAGAAACGTTGTGTCATGGTGACAAGTTTGACTCACTAGCACTATACAAAATCACTACAAAAGTGAGATAACATGTTACGGGACACTAAGGTCACATCTACAATACACAAGTGTCAGATCAAGTGTTCGTAAATGTCACCATTAACCTCAATACACTTGCGGGCCCGCACCAGTAATGATTGTGTATATTGGCGCAGTGCCTCCCTGTTGCGACGAAGTTCGTCCTCTGCAGCCACAGTGCGACCCCGAAGGTCCTCTGGTGTGTTCATCTGACGCGCATACACCTTGTCTTTTAACCAGCCCCAAATCCCGAAATCCATGGGTAACAAGTCGGGCGATCAAGGTGGCCATTGAACTGGTCCAAAGCGTTCTATCCACCGGTCTGGGTATTGTGTGTTAAGAAAGCGGGTTACATTGCGCGTCGAATGGCATGGTGCTCCGTACGCTGAACACACCAGAGGACCTTCGGGGTCGCATTGTGGCCGCAGCGGACGAACTTCGTCGCAACAAGGAGGCGCTGCGCCAATGTACACAATCATTGCTGGTCCGGGCCTGCAAGTGTTAATGGTGACATTTACGAACACCTGATCTGACACTTGTGTATTGTAGAGGTGACCTTAGTGTTCTGTAACATGTTATTTCACTTTCGCAGTGATTTTGTGTAGTGCTAGTGGGTCAAACTTGTCACCATGGCACAACGTTTTTGTAAGTATATCTCTGCAATGAAGCCTGAAAACATATATGTTTATATGAACCTTTTTTATGTACTGGTCATCTACAATCACCTCCTCAATTATTCTTGAAACACCCTGAAAGACGAATATAACAGTTCTGGTTCAATGAACCATAAATGTTATTGGTGCGCAAAGAAATAATATAATTAAGAATTTGTATTTACGTATGAAAATATCTGTTTGGATGGGCGCAAACGTATCGTATGCTACCATCACATATATCTCTTTCATTTTATTCAACCTACAATTATGGGCAGACAGGCAGCTGTAGTGTAAGTAAGTCACATGTCTGAGGAGTGATACCATTTGTCGAGCACACTTTCCGGGCAACAAAAAGGGAATATAACGGCCTGGACCTTTGTCTAGGTATTATACCGGTATGTGCCCCGTGATGATGAGGGAAACTGGCAAGCCCTAGTTAGGGTGGTCGACAAATTGACTCGAGCCTGTGTACCTTTCCAGAGCCGGTCCCAAGTTTATGACCGTAACCTCTAGACAACGGTACCGAGCGGCCGTGGCTCAGTGGCTTGGCATTCGGGAGGTCTTGGGATCGATCCCAGTGCCGACCATCCTTACAGGTTTTTCCTCGGTAACACCAGGCAAATGCCGAGATGCTACCTACAGAATAAGTCCTGGCCGTCTACCGTCCTAAAGGCCTTGAAATAAATTCTAGACAACGTTATAGTCCTCTTTTGTACTTAATTTCCTTCTTCCTACCATATTTAAACCATCCTTTTATGTTTTTTATTTTTCTGATAACAATCGCAGTCGTCAGTAGTGAAGCGTCTGGTAGTAGTTAGTGTTTATGTTATTCCGAATCCAGTTGGATGTTTCTGATACATGAATGTGCAATTTTCTTCTATCGCCCAGTTTATTAATATAGTATTGGTATCATTAAAACTTTACATAGAGATGTATCTTCACATAATTGTTTACACGAGTTCGCATTGCGTAATTATTAACATCTTGTAGAGTACATTTTAAAATTACTCTAGTAGGGTATATTAACATCTAGTATCTATTTTAAAATTTCGGTATCAAACATTCTTTAAGGATTGTTGTAGTGTAGTGTACGTTATTAGCGTGTACAATGAATTGCAATATGGTATTTTTTCTTTCAACATAAATAATTTGTTTAGAAATATTTTTGTTCAATTGTAAAGATAATATTTTACAAATATCCTGCTCTTACAGGAAAACTGGAGGATTTGAAGCTGAAGTTGCTGAGCGCAATCGATGGATTGAAAACGAACGAAAGAAATTAACAGATAGTGTTAATGGTGAGTTAAGTGTTATTAATTTCGCTTTTAATTTTAGCCTAATTTTCTAGTCTCTAGCTAATATTAAAGAGTGGTCTTAAGGTTAATGTAAAGCAACGATCTCCAACAAAAGATGGCAGCACTAACTTCGTATATGTCTAATGTATTTTTATTGTTATACGAAATTTCAATGCTACTCCTACAAATTCAAGCTTAGAGAGTTCTAACTTTCAGGAAAGAAAGTTCGTAACTAATTCAAGAGTTCGATCAATGCCGATTTTTTATTTTCGTTTTTCTTCATTGTTGAAATCGTTTGATTGTTGTTGTGAATATCAAAACCTGTAACAATGAAGCTCTTTCAACAGTGAACAAAAAAGATAGTTAACAATCGGCACCGACTTGGTTTTCGGTTTACAAAAACAAACCAATAGACAATGCATTACTTTAGTAAATAGATTACGACACAACATGTAACTACCAAAGCACATCTCCATAAAATTAAACTCCGTGATACTCCATTTTGTGACTGTTCTGTAATTACTGAAGACATCAATCATCTCCTTTTTCAATGCCCATTATATACAAAAGGTCGCAAACAGCTAATAAATACAGTATGCAAAATTTATTAAACCCTACCACTTTGTATAGAATTTTTATCACACAACCCATCTCCTAAAATTGGATACATATTACTTAATTTTCTTAAGAAAATCAAAATTCAACTATAATCAAAATCAATATGTTACTTTCAACTTCATTTTATAATTAGAATATTTTAACTACCAATTGAACCCATCTGAACCCTTAATATTTAATAAACATTGTAATTTTTCTTGATTTAATTACTGAAACTATCACATAACAAATTTACTTCCAAAATAATAGCAATACTCGTATCAAGAAATTTCATACTTAAAACAGACAAATCGTTTCCTTCAAAGTAGTCTTCTGTACACAACAAATCTCTTATTCATCAGCAGCCCAAACTCAGATTCCTTTAACTTCAGAAATTTTAATTTCTTTTGTGATTTCCTTCTCAATCTCTCTAAAATCAAATATATACCAAACGCAAAATATTCTACTAGTTTTCAAATCAAACCTACCGTAGAAACAAGTATTTGACCATCTTTGTTTATCACACAAAACGTACTTCATCTATAATAAATAAGGAAAATCCGGGCAAATTGGATCAAAGGCAAAAAGAGCAAGACTATAAAATCACCTAACAAAAGCCAAATAAAGAAGATAAGTGACCCCGAAGAGAACTTTATTGGCAAGAATGAGAATATACCTATTCTCAAATGCCATATAAAACAGAAAAGAAAGAAAGAAAGAACTTTAGAAATGCGTATGAACTTTTATCTCTGAAAGTGTGAACTCTCTAGGTTGGAATATGTAGGAGCAACCTTGTAATTTCATGCAACTATAAAAATACACTAGACATATGCGTAGGTAGTGCTGCCATCTTTTGTTGGAAATCGTTGCTTTGCAATACCATTAAGTCATACAAACAGATATTCATTCAGAGCAGATTCGTTTGACTGCTTGTCTTTCTCATTGACCAATGACTTCATAAAATGGTCGAGATTTGTACCTTGTTTTCTTTATATCTGAAAGTAAAATATATTTGAATTATATAAATATGTCAGAAAAAAGAGGCGTGAATTAAAAAAACCGTTTTAATAATACTACCTCTCTCTTGGAGTATATAAAGTAAAATGAAAGATCAATATGATCCATGTGTTGGTGAGGCTAGTAACAACTTGTTCACCTATACAGGGTGATTCAAAGAGAATATACGTATTTCAAACCAGTATGCTATCGATATTACCAATCACTGAACAGCACGGCGTTCTCTGACGGAAGATAACGTTGTCTAGTTTCAATCAATCGCCGCTAGATCGCTCGTGCCCTGCTTCACGATCCCACTACGAGTGAAAATGGCGAGTCAGCAGCAGAAGGCGTTTTGTGTCCTTGAGTTTGCGAAGTGTGATTACAGCGCAAAGACGTTTCTGTTTGAAGTACGAAATGAATGGAACATTCACAGATGATATAGACAGTTCATAGGTGCGAGTTCTTTATGTACACACAAAAGTCCTGGAAGGCCTCGCCTGTCCGAGGTAAATGTCGCGAGAATCCAAGGTGCTTTCCAATGCAACCCATATCACTGGTGGAGGACATATTGAGCATTTGTAATGTGTAAAAAATTTCAAAGTTCTACTATTTCTATATTTTACAATATACCTGTTTGAAATATGTATATTCTTTTTTGAACTCCCCTGTTTTTGCCCAACAACTTGACAGTTGGTACGCAGCTTTCTTGCACCACACGTCCACTATCTCAAGGTAGGGGATAATCTGATGAAAACCAAAAAACAGTTAAAATCTGAGTCCATTTTCTGCTAGTTGCAGTACTTTGCATTGATGCTAATGTGTAAAACGAAATCCAATAATCGTGCAGAGCGATCATCAACAGTCGTGGAAAACTCCGTAGAAATGCAAAAGTTTTTTAAGCCAAGGATGAGACTATACCTGCTAAGCTCATCTACTGTCAAGGACGACAACCATAACGCATATACAGGTAGAATTTTGGATAACTTCAAACAGTGTTGCCACTGGTCGCTGAAAGTCCCTAAGAGTCCCTAAGAGTCCGATTTTTATTTTAATTTTGTAGTTTAATTTGTAGCCCCAATAAGGATAAGCAGAGGAGCTTGACGTGCTCTAACATGTTGTAATCCAGGTTGTTGGAGAATTTTGTTTCGGAATTTCGCGTCGCACGGAGACGCTTCCCTGCGCTGCTCAGTGTCCACTGGTTCTTAACTAAGTCTACTATGAATAAAAATAACGTTTGATAGACGTTGAAAGATTATAACTACGATTTTATCCGATCATTGTTCGCTTATTTTAGAAATTTACACTCATGCACAAAAATCTCAATTTATATTTTATCTTGAATGAAGGAGATACGAAGTCACGTAATTAACAATATTTTTTTTTTCACGTTATCTGCAATGGTGCATGTGGATAAGCCACAGGTGGCATGTGGTGGACAAAATGTTGGTAGTGGTGTGAAGATACAGTATGAGCAAGAGAAAAAGGGAGAGGCTGATTAATATAGTATTCGACGAGAGAAACAAAACGCAATCGACATTGGAGCAGCGCAACATAAATAATTTATCTAAAGGTGCAAAATTAACACGTTGGTTAGGTTACTTTTTATAACTACGTGATGTGTTTGTTGACAACAGTGTAAAATCCGCTATGCGTTGGAGGGTTACTAATGCTACGTCATAAAGCTCTGAAGAATAAATTTGACTTTAGCTCTCCTAGATTCCGCCAGCTATTGAGCCATATGTACTTTCTATACCACTCATTTCCTTGTAAATAATTATCATAGACACTTCTATACACATGTAACAAAGCCAGTAATCTAAACAGTGTTACAAGAAGCAATGTGTCATTATTATTTCGTTAAATACGTCGAATTTTTACCAAAAGCAAACATGATGGCAGGCGGAGACATACTAATGGCATCACTTCGAGGTTTGAATGATACCTATTTTGTTACACAAGTCAGGGATAGTATGTCGGGAGATCGAGAACAGGTTAGAAAAGTCAGGTTAGATTTCTTTTCATTATACGTGATACACATCACAATTTTAACATACCATGAGCTCACCCTGAACGCAAGAGCACCCAAAAAGTCTCTCGGAGTTTTCCCTCTTACTTATTTTACATTTCCATGACTCGAAGCTTTGTATATTTTTCGTTTCAACGCTTTCAAACAAGTTGGAAAGATTAAATTACTCCAGAAAATTGTAAATCTTCTCGAGTAGCTACAGTAATACTAACCTGCTCCGCCAACGTCACTTTTTCCGTGATTACTACTTAATGCGGAAGGAGCGCTAGCGAGGAAAGGCAATTTAGTTAAAGCTTTGTTAGTTTTTTTTTTATGGAACAACACTATCACCTACGATACACTGCACCATGTGGTTAACTTTTCCGTCTTGCGCGCTGCGCAGCGATTGTAATTGAAACGCCCTCCCTGCGTAATAATCAATATCATAGAAGTAGAATAAAATGGCGAAGACTGAGCTTTACGGCGTATTTATTAGTATCCCTTCACTGCATGGCGAACCTGGTAGTTTTGAACAAAACAGCACGTAGTTATAGAAAATTGACCTAACAATTCTGCCTTAACGGCATTACTTGGTGTCTGTGCGGGAATTCCTTGTGAGGAAACCATTGGTATTGCGCCAGGAAGTGAGCTGATCAAATCTAAAGCTTATCCATGACTTCGTGCTTTTAATTGGGATACTAAATGTTTATTCAGCACGTATTTTTTTCTATTCATTTCAATACGAACTCCTAGTTGTTTCTGAACCTTTACATGCGTTGAGCTGTACTTCTCACACATACACTTGCCAATATCAATACATTAAGTCTATGACTGCCTCACCCGCGCTAGCTCCCATACATGCAATGTTATTTTCGTACCTTTACATGCATTTTTTCAGTTCTCCTTCCACTAATTTTAGTACCAGATCATCATTTCCAATGATTTCCTACTAGCACTATTCCCAGACAAAGTTAATGGTTCTGGTAGTCTTTTTCTGGACTAAAATATTACTGAGTGTAGGCTCAACATGGTTGGTAACCCCCTTCACGTTATATTACAAATTATACTGCGTATTATACATTATGTAAACACATTGAGAAGGAGTAGGTTGCATTAGTAGTGCTCATCAAATTACTCCTTTATGTTCATATACAGCACATAATTCCGTGACTCGGTTGAGCTCAATATGGTTTAATTTAATAAGCAATCCAAGTTGTTTGCGTGGAACAAGATCATCTATGTATCGGGTGAATATATCTGGCATTCATTCCTCAGACGCTGCCCAATTAACTTCTATTCGTTTTCGTATAAAGATAATTAATTACGTTTTCGGTGATAATGTACAAGTTGTTGTGCCTTTTTAATTTCTTTACCGACATGTAAATCGAAAGATTACGTTCTTTTTTTATTCCCCTATTATGACGACGACAAAGCAGTTCAGTACATCACTGGATCTACAATGAGATGGCAACACTTCACACTAGATTGTCAAGTTTTACGCAAAACAGGATAATGCCAAATGAGCGACAGCGAATGAATCGGGTTCAGGTTATTTTTTCTCATAACCACTCAATACTTGTTTTCTTTGCACATTACAACACAAGGCCATCTTTTTACTATTTTTCCTGCTTCCAGTTACCTAGTCTCTCTTGTGCCCACTCGCCCTTTAAGTTACGACTCAACCCTTCCGCTAGTTGTGTTCAGTCCAACATTAAACTACACTTTCTTCCGATTTAACACGCTCGTTAATTTGTTCTTCTATTTTGAGCTTCACAAGTTATTGACTTACACATTTTCCCTGTAAATGCTGCTCATTTTTACTATTTCTGGATCGTGTCTGCGGAACTGAACCCTTATTTCTGGTGCAAGGACCTTAGTTTTTGGCATCATGAGGCAACCCAGAAAAATAATGCCGAAAACGTATAATTCCATTAAAGATAATTATCCGCTATGTAGAACCTGTGATTATTTCTGTTCCAGTTGCGAGGTTAAAATAAACTGAGTTGCTGATAGTGCACTCAGGACTTACGTAGGAAAACCTATCATTAGGTACAACTTAAGTGGATGGTTTACTATATTGTAACTCGCCCCTCCTCAGTAAAAAGGATACCAAAGAAACTTTATACGCTAGGTACAAGGTGCAAACTGATGTAGGTCTTTTGTGGGCTGCACTCTCGTAGTTGGTGGTCACTCGAACATAGAGTTTATATTGATTTATTCCAAACTATTTTCAATTCTTATTTATTTTCATTTACAGGCACTTCTATAAACATCTAAGAACAACCATCAATCAAAAAAGTATTAAGAAAATCCATCTTTTATTATTAGTTCGTTAAATACGCAGTGTAGTTGATCAAGAGGGCGCCATGCGGAGGTGTACTATTTGTGACACTTCGTGTTAAGAATGGCACGTACTTGTAGCTATTTTGACACTACCACGGACAGTATCTCGAGAAAGCGAAGAGGCGTTAGTTAAAGTCAGGTTCGGTATTTTTTAATTATACGCGATACACGTCACTCATGCACTCTTCGCACTAAACCGCAAGAATATAGTTCCCACTTCACAGCAATAGTAATCGCTAACAAACACACGTCTGGATAATCTTACGTTCCGAAGTCACACAAATATCTGATTCCTCCTGTACCCTTCCGTATATCTTGAAATAAGTGATCATCACTTTCGGAACTGCACCCATTTTGTGTGAGCAATACTACAAAACTGTTATGAATCGAGAAATGGGTAAAGTTTACTTTATTTGCTCCAAAGTATAATATTTTCAACGTGTGTGTGGAGGAGTTGAAACGCAAAATGCAACATAGTTTCGGGTCTTGGTTGTGTGAAATGAAAGTGGAAAAGAGTTCCCACTAAATAGCCCTTAGAAAAGAGTACGAGGGCCTATTTAGTTGCATCCGCGTTCAGGACACGCACATAATGTGTGTTTAAGGCATGTACATCGCATATAATGAAAAATTCTAACTTGCTCAACATCGCTATTATCCGTGGTTTCTATAGAAGAATACTTGTCATTCATAACACGAAGTAACTCATTAGTATTCCTACACCTGCCACCATACTTACCTTTAGTGAACAACTCGAATACGCTCCTAACGAATTAATAATGACACTCTTTGGATTGCTGGTTGTCGCTAGGTGTGTGAAGAAGTGTCAGCAATAATTATTTATAAGGAAATGAGTGGCATATAGCGTACTCAATAGCTGGAGAAGCTGGTGTAGATAAAGCAAATTTTATCCCGGGAAATTAACATCCTTCTAATTATTGCCAAGGGTACTTTCCTAGAAAGCTTACCTACGGAGTATGTCTCGTAGTAAAGTATTTCTGTATATTATACAATACTATAAGTGGCACACACCACATTATGAGGGACAGTGACTTCATATGGATATATCTTCATCGTTTGATATTTGTACTCTCAAGAGACACTCAAAATTATTCTCGTTCACAACATTTGAAGTCAATATCTTGTACTTTATAATTACTCGGTAGAAACGTTTCTTGTTCCTGCTTATGTCCATGTTCTTCTGCAAGGTTTACAGATCCAAAGCAGTGAACACTCAAACAGCGGAAGGGAAGATGCGATAAAGATTTTGATTGGTTGTTGAATATGGCTCCGCCCCTGGTCGCGATTTACATTCACATATGTGAAATATGCATCCCGGCCTGGGCCAAGGATGCCTAAAGGCTATAAATAAAATTCAGTAAGATGTTGAACAGACATCTTGAAACTTTCTTCGTTGTTGATGCAAAGACAGTGGATTTGATCAGAAAGTTGAATGCAGGAGCTATGGGGAATGCATCTTTTCCCAGTAAGTACTTGATCATGTTAGGAATGGATGGACCAAACATAAATAAAATGGTGCTATGAACTCTTATGAACAATGAGCTATAGGAGGAAAGGGGTAAAAAAAAAAAAAAAAAACATTACTGGGCCTTGGGACATTTGGTATTCATACCATCCACAATGCATACAGAAATGTAATTGATGAACTTGGAAGAAATGCTTATGATTTCATTTTGTCTGTTTACTGAATTGTTTAAAGATTTAAAGTGGGAAGTTTTCGAAGAGAGACAAAATAATTGAAAGGTATTATATCATCGTTCTGTGAAATTACGCGTGTTGATGGATTTTGATGGAGATCACAGCTAACTGAATTCTAGAATAGTTTCCTGTTTTAGTTGAGTATTTTTTAACGTTTATTTCTGAGCGGAAAAGTTCTATGATGGGCAAAGCGAACTATCAGAAACTCTTAAGAAAACAAGCAATTAAAACTGAAATCATATTTGTTCTTTCTAGTGCAAAACTTTATACAATATTCACCGGAGCATTTAAGAAAGAGGAGTCGTGTATTCATGTCTTAAACGATGATATAAATTGTCTTCACAGAACTTTGCTAGGAAAGATTTGTAAAAAATGTTTCAGGGGACAATAGTGACATGATTTTGATCAAAGAAATTATTTACCTCCGAGCAGTTTGTTTGTGGGGAAAAGAGATAAGTGCAGATTTGAAGAAAACATCCTGAAAAAAGAAAATACATTTTCTTGATAGATGGTGGAAATCATTATTTGGCTGCTTTTAAACTCATTATCACAAAATTGTCGTTCCTCATATCACTTCTGAATGCTTTTCTTTGCTTGCAACCAGTACAATTTAAATAAGAAAGTGTTTTTGATATAATAGAAACAAGGAAAGCCCTTCCACTGAATGTTGATAGACGTTATGACAAGTGGAGGCAGTCATTTTCAAATGCGAATTAGTAGTTTGTGACATCATTTTCTAAATTGGAAGAACTCCCTAAGCAAATCAAAATTCCTCGCAGTGTTCTCATGGAGTTTACAATCCCCCAATTGTTTTTGAATTTGAATATATTTTAAGGCCTTTAGGCATCTCAGACTCAGGCGGGCGAGAGGATGTTTTAAGGTAGACATCCAGGGCCTATGTTTGTAGGTACCGTCCCAGCACTTTGCCTGGTATGACCGAGGAAAAACCTGTCAGGATAGTCGGCTGCTGGGATCGATTCCAAGACCTCCCAAATGTTAAGCCAACGGTCCCCCAATTGTTAATTAAAACATTAATGCAATTTTGAAATCCTAAATATAAAGTGCTAAACATTTACATTATTTAAAATCACTGAACATATTTTTGCTCATTGCGAGGAGGGTGACAGTTGCCTTACAATTAGAAAAACGTCTCACTCCCCCCACACACAACTTGACATAAATATTTTGTTCCTATAGTCCCTATTTGTGTGTTCTTCTGGTCCCTATAAGTCCCTTATTGTGTTAAACAAGTCCCTAAAGTACCCTCATTTTCACTCACCTACGTAGTGGCAGCACTGTTCAAAGCATCTTATGCTGTTCACAAAACATGTTTCTTCTATATCGACTTAGGCATAAAACCTACTTATTTGCGTAACTATAAAATTTGCCAAACTTAAACTACTACAATACATTATAACATACATTAAGTTTGACGCCAACTAGAACTAACAATATTCGTCTTGATTCTGATCATTTGATCCATGGCCGTTATTTTATATTCTTGGCCCTAGTTACTATTTTTAATTTGTTCATTTTTTTATTTATTTTCATTTAACCAGATCGTTGAGATACTTCTGTTCTCCAGTTGATAATTTGAATTTTATTTAAGGCCTTTAGGAAACTTTTTGGCATGTTACATTATCACCAAAAAACAGAACTCAACAGAGACCCTGGATTAGCAGTTATTTTCAGTAAGGCATATTTGCGTACATTTTTTTTTCGTTTTCTCCTTATCTATTTATTTTATCTTATTTTTCTTTATTTTCTATGTTGGAATATACGTAAGTAAATTACTTTTAGGCTTCAGCAGGAAGTGCTGGGAAATCTTATACAGGGTGTCCCACTTCAAGCACCGAACCGCCATAGCTCACGAGGGAACATTCCCAACTGTTCAGCAAATATTTACATGAAGTATTTTTTTCTCACTAGGTTTTAAACTGTAATGCACGAAAATGAAGTCCATGGGCCCAACCTTTTTGAAAATTTTGAATAGGAATTTTTTGAACTATCGATTTGTGGCTATTTGTACATTGCAAGGAATAGGTATGAAGATACTTGTGATAAAACCGCTGTGGGAATATGATCGATCCTTTGAGTAATGATAATAGGAGAAGCCGCGATCTTGGATTCGTTCTCAATTTGTTGGCAATTTTGGTGGGCACCAGTCGTTTTAAAAATCATCATGTGTACCAGGTTCAAGGGTGGTGCAGGTATGCTGGATTCGTTGCTGGGGACTTTAAAAACGACTGGCTTTGTGTGGCTACCAAAATTGCCAACAATTTGAGCACATGTTGTAGAACGTCAAATTGTAACTTCTAGAATTTCTGCCTCCTAAACAAATAAGCGTAGATGTAAAATGTCTTCATATCTGAATGTCTGGGAACAAGCTAGCCTAAAATGATATGTCCCATGACCCTCTTCCTATTTAAAATTCTCGAGCCGAATCCAAGATGGCGACCATGATTCTCATATCACCACCAGATGGTAACCCTACACCTATTGTCATTACCGAAAGGTTGGATCGTATTCCCGCAGCGGTTTTATCACGACAAGTGTCTTCATATCTATTCCTTACAGTGTACGAATAAGCAAAAAAAAAATTTTTTTTTTTAAATTCCTATTCAAAATCGTCATAAAGTTGGGTCTATGGATGTCATTTTCGTGCATTACAGGTTAAAACCTAGTGAGAAAAATATATTTCATGTAAATATCGGCTGAACAGTTGGAAATGTTCCCTCGTCAGTGGTAGAGCGTTGGCGTGGTGGCTTCATTTTCTCTTGTAAGCATTGAAGATCATTTTTTACTCAATCAATAAAACAAACTAAAATTAGCATTCGGGAGGTCGTGGGTTCGATCTCAGCTCCGACCATCCAGACTGAGTTTTTCCTGTCACACCAGGCAAATGCCGGGTTGGCACCTTCAACATACGCCCTGGCCGACACCTTCCCGAATCCTTTCATCTATCCTGAGTTGAGCCTTAGATGCCTAAAGGCCATAAATAAAATTCAAGTTCAGATTCCCACTTCAAGCCGAACCCTGGTTTTCGTTAATAATTGTATCGATAATGAAGATATTGTAACGGAATGTTGAACAGACTTAACTTGCTTTGTGCGAAATGTGGTTACATCATAACAAGTGCTGGAAGTGGCCACCATTTGCGTTCCAACAACACTGAACTCTACGGCGCCATATTTTCGACGTCCCCTTCATTCGCATCCAATAAAGTTCCCTTTGTTTTCGAGTACCTTCGCCAGGACTAAAATGGTGGACTTACTCGATGTATGTTTGCCTCCAAACTTTCCAGGAACAGCTGTTGACATACCTTAATCGAGTGTTTTCCAGTTTAGGAAGACACGCTACTTAATAGTATACCGAGACATTTCTTCCCTGTCTTCTTAATTTTTCACGTACGCTGTCACCATGCACAATTAAACACCCACTTCCTTCCGGCCACGAGGCAAAAGGCGATATCCACACCACAGCGAACTAACTGACGACATCCTGGCGGTCACGAGGCAAACAGCCGTGGGCAGAACATCTTCTAGCACCTATGATGTCATCACATTTCTCACAAAGCGAGGTCTGTTGAAAAATTCCGTATAATAGCTTCATTATTATTAAAGTTATTAACTAAAACCCGGCTTGGATGGGAAGACATGTCGGTCTGTATCTCGACAACAATCAACTCAGGAACTACTAGGACTACGAAGTTGATTGAAGTGTCGTTGGAAAGGTATGGGCGAGACGAGTTCAAACACGTATAGATTGACCAGATTGGAAAAGTGGGTCTGGGAAAGAATTTCATCGCAGCAACTTTAAACTCAGGAACTGATAGTACTACATAAGTGGTTGATATGTCGTTGGAAAGGTCTCGGCGACACGAGTTCAAGTAAACATAGATCATCTAAATAGGACGCTCGCTGCTGAAGACTGGTGGTAGCACGAGTGCACATCCTCCGACTGAACTTCGCCTTACTTGTTTTTATTCTGATCATGATTTTGTGATTTACTCGAGGGGAGGAAACGATGGTGCATGTGTGTAGGTGAATCGGAAGTTGTTACTTTTCGTGACGGTAAAGAGCCGCTTAAAATTACTGGTAAATCCAAATGTTATTAATGTTTTATTATGTTTATAGTTTACTGAAAGTCAAAACGTTCACAGTTATCATCTTCTTTCTTGATCAATCTTTATCAGAGTCTTAAAGTTTTAGACCAGAGAGACTTAAGAAACGAAATCAATTTAAATAACAGAGAAGCAAATAAATGTTGTTTTAGAAAGCATTAATGTATGTGGAGGTAATAGATCATATACATAGAATTGCAGACTCATTCTCTTATTTCAAGACGGGCGTAAGCCATTGTGTTGTTACCATACAATTAATTGTATCTTATCATTCTCTTATTGCGCGTATAGAAGCTCAGATAAAAGTCGCGAGCAGTACCAGCAGACTGATATTTATTGAACACATTTTAAATTTAGATATAACCATGCTGAGGCCTTGTTTCTAGAACTTAAGTTAATAAAATACGCTGACGAGGTTTATACACTATATTATAAAATCCACAGAGTAAGTGTAACATTTTCAGTGTTCAGACAAAACACTAATCAACACTATGGGTCAGTTCTGCAATCGACCGCTAAGTTTCTAGTCAGCGCTAAGGCCAACTTTCATTTTGCGTACTCTCATTGGCCAAAGCAGCCTTGGCTTCAGCTTAGCGCTGTTTAGAAGTTTAGCGTTCGATTGTATAACTGACCCTACGTCATCATAATTAAACGCCATAAAGTCAAGTGACCTTCTTCATCTTCTGTCAATCATGTTCCAGAGATAGTTCACTTTCCGAATCTACACAATCTTAGTTCGTACTTGCTCACAGACTATACGCCCTGTAGTCAACTAGAACACTATCTTAAACTTGCAACAGAAATACTGCATAAGAAAGAAGTTTGAATTTGAATTTATTCCAAGTTCTTTAGACATCTTAGGCTCAGGCCGGGATACGGTAGGGGAGAGGATGCTGGAAGGTAGACGGCCAGGGCTTATTTTTGTAGGTCCCATCCCAGCATTTGCCTGGTATGACTAAAGAAAAACCTCAGCCATAGTGCTGTTACCACCCATACAATTCATTTTATCTTATCTCAGTCAGGGTGGTCGGTCACTGGGATCGATCCCCGGACCTTCCGAATGCTAAGCCAATGCTCTACTACTGAGCCACGGCCGGTCGGTAGGAAACTTGAATCGAGCCGCAATAAGATATTTATCAATAAATAAATAAGAAATACATATCGTTGATGAGTAAGATAAGATAAAATGAATTTTATCGGCGGTAACAGCACTATGGCTTACGCCCGTCCCGATACGGGGAGATCGTTGATTAGTGTTCTGTTTGAAGATGTTGATGGAACACTAAACTGTTACGTTTACTGTTTATTATTTGTCAGCGTATTTTAATATAATATTTAGAATATTTTAGTAACGACTTGACTGACTGTGGTTCTTCGTTCAGGTCCTTTATTGTAGATACCATCCTGGCATTCACCTAGTGAAAATAATAAATCTATGGAAAAGCCATGGTCGCAATAAATAGTGTACGCCTTACACAATATGAGTTGCCTGCATTCCGCGTGATCCTGGATTGAAACAGCGTGGTTCACGGGATCGGACAGGGTGTCTACAGATCATGAGTGACGGAAAAGTAATGAAATTGAGTCATTGGTCATAATAGTCATGAAATTGAGTTTCAGATCATGAATTTAATTAGATAAACCTTCTGTATTTATTAGCTATTTTTAATGGTACATTTGCCATGTTGCCAAATGTGCAGAAAATATTCTCATAGATTTGAAACATGTTAAATATTATGAACTTGTGGTGTTACATCAGGATGTGTTAAGAAATATAGTTATCCAGGGGACTCATACCTTATGGGATTTAGTGTGGCAATCCTGGGCTCCAAACAACCTTTTTTGTTGCATGCAAAAGCCGTGAATTTGGCTTCTGTGTATTTTGTCGACACCCTGTTGGAGCCAACTTAACGGAAACATCCTTAGAAGCTCACAAACTCGCTTAGAGCGTTGATAAAAGTTCATTGAAACATGATGTGAGCTCTTTCTATTGTTGCATGCAATCACTAACATTCACAAGTCTATTTTATCATTGCTGTTATTTTGTAAAACATGTAATTTCACGATATTTATCTATATTTGTGTGTTCCCATTTATAACAACATTTTTTATTTATTCTTTCAGCTCTACTGAAGCGTAGAGAGAGATATCAAGCACAACGGAAGGCTGAAGAAGACGCGAAAGAAGCAGAAGCCGCTGGTAATGCCAATCCTTCGGCTGAGAAGAAAGTAGAAACTCCCAGTCTAAATCAAGATTCTGTGCCCAGTAGCAGTTCTTCAGAATCAGATTCACCTTCAAGCACGGAAACTTCAAGTACCGAGGTATTAAGATAAAATAAAGAGTAGATTTACGTATTATTAGATAACCCGAGCCCTGTAGTCTAGTGTTTACGTTCTCGGATTGGCACTTGGGAGGTACGTAGGTTCCAGTCTGGCTCCCGGCCGTCCTGACTTAAGTTTTTTTTTAGAGTTTCTTTCAAATTCGTTAAGAGAATGTTGGTATGGTAGTAAGAAAGGCTATAGCTGCTAGTTTCTCTTTCCCCCCAGAAGAGTGCGTGACGATGGTCGTTATCTCTCCGTCATATGACGCACGAGGGCCGTTATTACCGTATTTACTCGTGTATTAGCATATTAGTCACATCTTAGTTTTTGAATGAGAGAAATTCACCGAAATAATTTACCCGCATAAAAGTCGCAGTCTACTTAACTAACAAGGGAAGTACCCAAGCTCGAATGGCTAAAACCGACTGAGAACGTGCTTAAAATTGAACGTTGTGCCTGTGCCAATTCTTATCAAAGTCATTCATCTGTAAAACTACATGTTCGTCCGTTAGTCATTCATCTGAAGATCAGCGTACTAGTTTCGCTGCTTCAAAGCTGAACAGGCAGTACGGGCTAGACCTTGAGGTGTCCGGTAGGTCAGTGTAACGACAGACATGAGTGGGGTGAAGCCAGTTAAGCCGGTGAACGTTGTTACGCTGCTGAGAGAAAAAGGTACGGCGAATATGTAGATAGACCTGACTGTGAAAATATAATTGTAGTGGAAGATAAGCGGTTTGCGTGGATGTTACATTACATTATATTGCCAAAATACTGTGGAGACTTAACAGAAAATCATACCGACACATTGGACAGGAATTGTGATGTGACGGTGAAGAAGAAACTGCACGTGGGTATGATAGTTCCAACAGTTCGGGAACTTAACCTCTAACACATAAAGTAAGTACAAGTGGAGGTGATTTATCAAGTGCGCAATCAAAGTGAATGTGCTTTAATTACTTCATTGACATTCCACATTTGCAATTTGATGACGAATAAGGAAGGGACAAATGTCATAACAGAGCACATTCTGTTATGGTACACATGGAATCTGTACTTACTGAATGTGTAATATATTGTTTAAAGCAAATGTCGTGTAGCTGTTTTCCAAATCAGTGTAATACGTGCTTTCCACATGCCTTTATGTCTCGTGTTGATCTGCTTGCCAGAAATGTCGGTATTATACCTTCAACGACTTTATGCTTCTCATCATTCAAACATCTCTAGTAAAAAGATGCGGGGTTTTACAGATCAATCACCTTGACGGGTGGTAGAGCTAACAAGACCCCGTTTTACTCGTTTCTAGCCGTTCAACCTGGTGAACTTCCCTTGTAAGTGTAACAGTCTTCGAAAGCTTGGATCTTGTGAGAGTTCAAGTAACACGTTCGAACCAACATTTTGTTGGAATGAGACATGCATACCTTCGAAGCAGCAAAACAATCCACGCAAACGCCCACCCTCCCTGTTCCTCACCCTGAGACTTGCAGTTCGTTAGCAAAAATAGATTTTTTTTTATATATAGATAGCATGTGTATGTACGGTATTGGCTTTGAGATTTCCTCCCGTAATAGTCGCATTTGGATTTTCACATTAAAAATCGGTACAAAAAGTGCGACTATTACTCGTGTAAATACGGTACCTATATAGCCATACAGGTAAATCAAATAATATAATTATATGTTGATAAAATGGGGTCTTGTTTGATTCTTCTTAAACACAAGATTCTGTGCATGGAAACAAGTTGAAATGATTAAGTTTTCTGACTTTGGATATCAACGGAGATGAGCTTGTTTACCTTACAAAGAAAGTAACAATGAGCTCATATCGAAACCTACCGTAAAAATTCACGCAGAGGAAGGAAGTCCCACAGAAAGACCATACACAAGAAATCAGCTGCTCTTTTGAACTGGAAATACCCGAAATGGCATGTTGAAATGTCGCTCACCACTGTAGGCAAGTGCACAATAATAAGTGCATAACCACCTCTTGTAAACTGAGTGTTAATGAGAAAAAGTGAATAACAACAACGTGGGTACATACTAGACCTAGAGGGAAGTCGTGTGGTAGGGTGAACCTTGACGGCGGCCATCTTGAATTCAGGTCATGTTTTTTAAATAGGAATAGGGTAATGTGATACAAGATTTTGGACTAGAATGTAATCAGAAAAGCAATGGTGACGTTAGTTTTAAGATACGTGCAGGTGGTAAAATGTTACAGGCATATTAATTGTTTCCGTTGTGCACAAGTCCCTTACAATACAACGCCTTCTAAACTGTGTGTCAATGATAATAAGTCAATAATAACATGGTGGATATATATGAAGTCGAGCGGAAAGTCCATAATAAGGGGAAACGACGGCGGCCATCTTAAAATCCACCATCTTGAATCAGACAATTTTTTTTTAACTAGAAAGCATAGCGTGCGACACCTCATTTTAATAGCAAATGTTCTCACCAATCCAATGGTATGCCTATTTTTGCTCTATCGTTAACCAGTACGATATTAGACCTGTTTTTAATGTGCACTAAACAAAAGAGGTAGTAAACCAACGATAACGAACGCTTCAAGGGATTGTTCAATATGTTCTCCATTCGTGTTTATTGTTAGCCATTTTGCGTTCCAAGTCACGCCCAACCTTCAGTAAAGTGCTAACTGGACTGTTAACACATGCGGTGTAAATTAGCATGTTACCCATTTAAAAGAGCGACGTATTGACGTTTGGTACACAATCACAACAGCTCCAACTTCGTACTGGTTAACGATAGAGCAAACATTGGCAAACCATTGGATTGGTGAGAACATTTGCTATTAAAATGAGGTGTCGCACGCTATGCTTTCTAGTTAAATTTTTTTTGTCTGATTCAAGATGGCGGATTTTAAGATGGCCGCCGTCATGTTCCCCCTTATCATGGACTTTCCGCTTGACTTCATATATATTCACCATGTTATTATTGACTTATTATCATTAACACGCAGTTTAGAAGGCGTTGTATTATAAGGGATTTGTGCACAACGGAAACATAAATAATTAATAAGCCTGTAACATTTTACCACCTGGGCGTATTTTAAAACTAACGTCACCATTGTTTTTCTGATTAAATTCTAGTCCAAAATCATGTCACATTACCATATTCCTGTTTGAAAAACTTGACCTGAATTCAAGATGGCGGATTTCAAGATGGCCGCCGTCAAGATCCACCCTACCACACGACTTCCCTCTAGGTCTAGTATGTACCCACGTTGTTGTTATTCACTTTTTCTCATTAACACTCAGTTTACAAGAGGTGGTTATGCACTTATTATTGTGCACTTGCCTACAGTGGTGAGCGACATTTCAACATGCCATTTCGGGTATTTCCAGTTCAAAAGAGCAGCTGATTTTTTGTGTGTGGTCTTTCTGTGGGACTTCCTTCCTCTGCGTGAAATTTTACGGTAGGTTTCGATATGAGCTCATTGTTACTTCCCTTGTTAGCTTGGGTGCAGTGCGGTAATTAAAGAACGGGACTGGTGCTGAAAATTTACATTCTTCATTCATTTATTTATTTTAATTGTTGAACTAATTCACACAATATGTCTCCTCACTTAACCCACTTGAGCTTCCACAAAGTACACACAAGTCCCAAAATATAAAATTTTACATTTAAAACTACCAGAGGTAGTAAGAATCAAAACGTGGTTGGTTAAAGGGTAGTTTAGCAGCGTGTCCGGGTAAGTCTTTTCTTTGAATAATAATAATATAGGGAAGGCTGTTGTACCATTTAATACATTTTACCTTTTCGGAATTACAGTTTTAGGAACGTTTATTTTTTTCAATCCCATGTCTGTGCTTTACACATTGAAGGTTCCTGAATGAAATTTCTTCTGTATTTGGCTTCTTCTTGCTTTCTTTTGCGGGGTATTTTATTATTTAAAAATTTCCAGCAACGTGTTCCATGATACAAAGGCTCGTGTACCTTGGAACACAGCCTCTTGAACCTTGAAACGTGCACGTATAATAGGGCAAATCAGTAAAATAACTCACAAATAAGTATTTTAGGAAATATTTTATTAATTTATGTTCTCTGTTTGTGAAGTGCAAAAGTATGAGATACTTTATAAAAAAACTATTTTCATATTACAGTATTATGAACAATTAAATACATGATAAAAATAGTTTTAAGCGCTCAAGGAACCATCAACAGGCCTATTAATCACCTAGATGTTTGTTGTTTTTTTGTTCTGGATATGTTTTCTTGGTGCCCTGTGCTCCTTATCTCTTTTCAGTTCTTCAAGGTACATGTTCCAAGGTACAAGATGTGCATCTGTTTCATTGTACATGATGCTCTACCAAATTATTAACATGACGGTATTCTGAAAATTGTGTCATAAAAAAACGTATCTAATTCTCTTGTATACGGTTTCTGTTACATATGAAAGCAAATAGCGACCCTAACGATACTTCAAAATAATAATTAAATCTGAAAACATTTACTTTTGACTATCGAAAATGATGTTTTTCAATTAACTCAACACACAACCACCTGAATACAACAAAACCACGAGGCTACTGCCTGGGATGCTTGACACACAACATATTGTACTGAGTAGCCGCTATCTAGCATAGGGAGTCAGAAACATAAACCCCAAGGTACACTATGCTCCAGGTACAACGATCTTCCCTAATAATAATAATAATAATAATTAACTTACGCTTTTGTTTGCATATTTAACATTTTTCAGTTCATCAACTTTGTGCTTTCCTGTTCCCCGTTGACCAAATTCCTCTTTATGCTATACGAAGAAAACATATAAGTCAGCTGTGACTAAATTAAATTTGTTATTGGATATTCAAGTTCCCATAAGAGTGAATGCAAAGCTTGGTTGGTTCAGCTAAGGTTAGGAGAATATATCATATACACAGAATCTGCTCGCGTCGCCTGGTAGTTTAATTGATCGTGCACCTGACTTGCAATCGGGAGATGGGCTCAATTCCTATCTAGGGTATTCCTGTAGACGGATTGGTTGACAATCATTTTTTTTATAAACTAGGTCAGTTTTGGTGCAATTTGAAATGAGACTTAGGAATGAATATGTCTGCAAATTTTAGTAGTATAGTTTTACTATTACAATTAGTACTAGTCATTTAACAAGAACTCCCAGAGAACATAACGTCGTAATTGCAACTCAATCACGTGCCGCAGTTCAGGTCTCCTTTTCCGTTAAAAGTTTGTAGGATTTCTTTTATTGGAATTGAGGGGAAATTTTAACAATACTAAAACATTTGAAATTGAAATTGACACTTTGTTGCGGACATTGCTGGAAATGAGGGCAACACAGGGGATCGCTGTTCCCTCAGTAAACTAAAATCTGTATGGTATGTAGGAGAAATATGGGGGATCGCAACCCCAAGAGTGAATACAGCAAACAACCGTTGCTTATATTTCAAACAGGCGGCTACCTGATTCTTTGTCACCACTTGTTCATATTCTTTGAAAGTTTCAAACACCCAGAAATATTGCAAACCTATTACTTCACGTGGAGCAGGCAATTAAGTGACTGTTCAAGAATGATTACCCGTCATTGGTGGGAAATTTCTGTCTAATTGCCTCATTGGTACGGAGAAGTCAAAGAGCCTTGAGTACTAAATAGCCCCCCCCCTCCAAAAAAAACAACGAAATATTCTCTGACCTCACCCCAAAACATACACTTGCGCCAGAAAGTGGCAAGAAATCTTCCCTTCGTACCCCTTGGAACGAATACAAAACAAATCGAAAATTGGGACGATATTTCACCTCTGCCTACCACAAAAAATACCTCAAAATGAAGTTAGTATTATAAAAACTGTTTATAAAGAACGAACTTTATGATACCCTTTTTTTTTCATTCCACGGTTACCACGGAGGGAAATTTTCTGCGTTACCCTTAACATTTTTTTTTCTGCAATCCGCATTTCCTTAGGGAATTTTTTTCTGCGTTCTCCGAGTAAAAAAAATCCATTTACCGCACAGGTTGCGTGTAAGTGACCATTTGTTCTAAGAGAAGTGTACTGCAGCTTTGTCAAAGATACTAGGCTCTTCATTGTGGAACGTAGATAAGAGAAATATATTCTAAACTGTCTCCGGCGTTCATGTTTCAAAATATTAAGCTGTATTCTTAAAATATTTAAAGTTAGCAGAATGTAACGCTTACTATTGAGCTCCACTCGTTTCTATGAATTGAAGAGTTTCCAGAACAAACGTTATAATTTGAAAAATACGTGAACAGTATATCGCGTTGGTCATTCACCCTCAACCCCTACAGCAGACAGGCTATGGTAGCTTTATTTTGCGTTCCAGTAGGTGCTTTAACCATAATTGTTAAGTTAATCGTATCATTGTACTTACTTAACTTCTAGTTTATTATTATTATATTTATTATTGCAGGAAACAGATGCTGATACCGATAGACAGGAACCTGTTGTAGTTTCAACAGAAAGCAGATCTTCAGAGAAAGATCCTAGCTACGCACCAACCTTGAATGCAGCTGTTGAAATAGTTCCTGAATCAGAAAGCATAGTTAATGATCAGAATGAAGACCAAACCAAGCTTAAAGAAGAATTACCAATAAATAACAGAGGCGATAGTCAGGTGAAAATCGAAGAAGTAAACGAAAATGTGAAAACAGACGTAGTTATAGATATAATCGCTGAAGCTGTGGAATATGATGATAATGATAATAGTAATCTTAATGAGTGTAGAGATACCTCTGTTGCAGTTTTAATAGAGGAGAGTAACATTTCAGCATCTCCTAGTGAAACATCTTCATTACAATCTCCAGTAAAGGAACCTGACTATAGTTTCGATGTAGATTCTTCAGGAAATACTGAAGCTTCAGAAGCGATAATTTCGCTAACAGTAAATGCTACAGCAGAACTGAAAGCGAACCTACAGGTTCATGAAGAAATGGCATTAACTGAGAACGAAGAAAGTTGTGCTAATCACAAAGAACAGGAAGAAGCAGTTGAAACAACTGAAATGAACATCAAGACCGAAGTCAAAGAAGTCTCTGTGGAGCCGAGAGACAATGAACCAATTACAGCTGATCAAACATTAGAAGTACAGGATAATAATAGTGCAATCAAAGTTGAAGAAAATGGTGAACAACCTGCTGTAGGACCTCAGATAAATTTCTTGTCTGGTAACGCCGAAGATGCTGTTCAGGCATCAGGAAACGAGAAGGAAGACGTTCAACTTTTAAATGAACTGGAAACGAACGAAGCTGCCTCTAGACTTGGGAACCCAAATGCAGTCACAGAAATTGTATCAAGCGAGGAGGATAGAGAAAACAAAGAAGTAACCAATGAAAACGTTGAAGCTCAACTAGAGACGGACCTACAGTTCCAAATCTCAAGCGAAGAAAAGCCAAATAATAATATTGATGAAAGCATCTCTGAGTCTACTAATTTCAATGCACCCGGCATATCTGAATCTCAGTCAGCCACTAACAGTTCGATTTTTACTGGGTCTATGAACTTTGGTGCGGTAGTTCTCTACAGTTCTCAAACGGAAAAATCAGGTATTCAAGAACAGACACCAGTGGTGGAAAAGAGTGATGACGGACAGAAGATTTCTGAAGAATGTTTAGAAAATGATGCGTTCTCCTCAAGCACTGAAACACCTCTAGAAATAACAACTGAAGTTACAAATGAGGGTCAAGGTTCTACAAAAGAACTTTCCACTAATAAATTAATAGACGAAATATTTACAGATGATGACATAGAGTCGGACGATCAGACATCTCTTGTTATTTCGTCGACAGTGGCTTCATATGAGAAGCAAGAAACCGAACCACCATCTTTGGCAAGTGCTTATCAACAAGAGGAGTCACAAGAAGTTCTAGAACTGCGTGAGGGTCTACGAGTGTGTTCTTTGACTGACGGAGGAGAAATTGTTTGTCAAATAACAGAGACTACTGTAATTCCTTCTAATGAAGATTATAATAAGATAGTTACAAACACAGAAGAATCAGCTGTAGCCAGTGTAACACCTCTAGCCATTACGGAAGATGCTGAGTATAATTCTAATGTACAAGAACCTTCTGTAACTGCTTCTAATGAAGATATTCAGGCAATCACAAAGGCAGAAGAATCAACTATAGCCTCTGAAACACCTCTAGCCATTACGAAAGGCGTTGAGTTTAATTCTAATGTACAAGAAGTTTCTGTAACTGCTTCTAATGAAGAATACTTTAAGACAGCCACAAAGACAGAAGAATCAGCTGTAGGCCAAGAAGTTTGTGTAACTGCTGTAAATGAAGAACGTATTATGGCAGTCACAAAGACAGAAGTGTCAGCTGTAGCCACTGAAACACCTCTAGCCATTACGAAAGACGTTGAGTGTAATTCTAATGTTCAAGAAGCTTCTATAACTTATAATGAAGAACATGTTAAGGCAGTCACAAAGACAGAAGGATCAGCTATAGCCTCTGAAACACCTCTAGCAATTACGGGAGACATTGAGTGTAATTCTAATGTACAAGAAGCTTCTGTAACTGCTTCTAATGAAGAACACGTTAAGGAAGTCCCAATGACAGAAGAATCAGCTGTAGCCCAAGAAGCTTATGTAACTTTTTCTAATGAACACCTTGAGGCAGTCACAAAGACAGAAGAATTAGCTGTAACCTCTGGAATACCTGTAGTAATTTCCGAAGCCGTTATATGTAATTCTAATGGACAAGAATTTTCTGTTACTTGTAGTGAAGAATATTTTCAGGCAGTCACAAGGACAGAAGAACTAACTGTAGCCCAAGAAGCTTCTGTAACTGCTTGTAATGAAAAACATGTTAACATAGTCACAAAGACAGAAGAATCAGCTGCATCCCAAGAAGCTTCTATAACTTATAATGAAGAACACGTTAAGGCAGTCACAAAGACAGAAGAATCAGCTGTAGCCCAAGAAGCTTCTATAACTTATAATG
>JAGDQP010001510.1:88650-121029 GCA_022664845.1 Lepisma saccharinum
CTAATGAAGAAGACGTTAAGGAAGTCCCGAGGACAGAAGAATCAGCTTTAGCCCAAGAAGCTTCTATAACTTCTAATGAAGTACACGTTGAGGCAGTCACAAAGGCAGATGAATCAGCTGTAGCCTCTGGAACACCTGTAGTATTTACCGAAGCCGTTAAGTGTAATTCTAATGGACAAGAATCTTCTGTAACTTATTATAATGAAGAACATATTCAGGCAATCACAAGAACAGAAGAACTAGCTGTAGCCCAAGAAGCTTCTGTAACTTCTAATGAACACGTTAAGGCAGTCACAAAGACAGAAGAGTCAGCTGTAGCCACTGCAACACCTCTAGCCATTACGGAAGACGTTGAGTGTAATTCTAATGTACAAGATAATATTAATGAGATGGTCCTCGTGTTAACAAAAGGTGCAGAGAATTTAGAACAAGGTGAAGCATCTAAGAAAAGTGATGTTTTTGATTCCAGTTCGATAATTGTCCCCAGTACCAATGAAAGTGAATCCCCACTTGATCAGGATAGTCAGACCGTATTAAGCATTGAAACTGATCAAATCAGTGTTACCAGTGAGGCAAAAGATGTCGGTATTTCATCATTGGAAGATATTCAGATGTCAACGGAATCTCTTTCACTAAACGAAAAGAAAGAACTTTGTGACTACAGTGAAGTATGCACTAGTCTGACCGAAGCTAATAATAATAATAACGAAATATCTGTCCCTCATGAGAGCAATGAGACAGCGCTAATCACTACTATTGGAGAAGCAGCAAAAAATACTGGTAAGTCCAAATGTAATAAAAGTTTGGAACTTCAAATGGTGCTGGAATCCACAGATGTCGGATGTTCAGAAGACTATAATCAGACTGGTTTCATGCAAAAGCTTGAATTGGACCAAATGACTGAATCTTCTCAAAGGATTAACTAAAATCAAGAAATAACTTAAGAAGAGAGGCATGTTGAAGTGTAAAAAGCACACATCTTGTGACACATTTAGCGTGCTTTTATTCAAAATTATTCCTAGTGAATTTCTTTAAAATAAAAGTATAGCTTTAATTTGGGTGAGAATAATTAAAAATATCTTCTAATTCAATGAATAAAAAGAAGTTTAAGTTTCACACTGTAAACTAATTCTTTCAACGGTGCAAAAAGATGAAATAAATTTGAAAAAAAATCCGGTGAATGCAAAGTAGAAAGCTATTCTGTTTTCCAACATTTAAATTATTACTTGTTTATATAGTACCAGCCTTCAAAACAGATACTATTTTGCCATTCAGCTATTTAGAATATTTTTCAATGTGAATAGTGGTTATAATAGGACCGTATTCCTGATTGTCTTTTTTTTTTATTTTTTTTTTATTGTATTTACGTATATATGCAAGCTAGCTGATGAAGATCTTTTCTACTTCTTTTACATCTGTACTCTTTGTTAGTAACAGAAAGTAATTACTTTTTCCTGTTTCATAAGTGTTGTCATGTGTGGAACATGTTTGTAGAGGTTTGTTTCAGGAAAACCTCAACCGTATCAGCTATTTTTATGTATATACATATGTACCTCTAATCGTACCGTTTCTTTGTCTTCTTAACAAGTTTACATATGTAATTTAATTTTCTTAAAACAGTTTTTTAGGTATTGTCAAGTGGATAAGTCGTAGTAGACTTAGTGCCGTCCAAGTAATATTATATGCTGCAAACATTGTTACGGAATTTATGTTTTGAAGAAAGCTATATTATGCCTTTATTATGTACTAGTGCATAGCAAAGGAAGTTTGCTATTGCAAAATACTAATGTAGATTTTGTTACTGAAGACAGACATTTTGTTTTAATGTACTTTTCTGGTGGTGTGAAACTGCGTGTAAGGCTGGATTATTCGAAATTATACTCAGTGCAACTTGTGAAGAAAATTATAATAATAAATCAAACCATTTTTATAATAAAAAATCTTCTTTTATTTTTATTAATAATTATATTTTAAGGTAATTTTCTGGTCAGAAATTTTAAGGAAATAGTCTAAATCATCAATAAATTTTTTTTTGTTATATTTATTATTCTTCAGATAGTTTCAGTGTTCCTTAATGTATATTTTATTAGAAATCTTTCACTCCAAAGTGCAGTGCTATCAGACCTTATTGGAGTTAGTGACAAACTTCACGTCCAATTTCTATCCGCGTTTGTTTGTATGTATGTGATGAAAAGGTGATGAAGGCTATAATTTTATTATTATTCACAAATAAATATCTGAAGATTTATTCCTTTGGTTTGTGTCAATTATATTAAATCATACGAGTGTAATTTTTCTTATAATTTTAACATGAAACGCATCAGTTAAATACGAAAGTAATGAACTTGTTTATTGTTACAGTCCTTCAATGTAATCCTGTGTTGCTTCGATGATATGATTTCAACCATCAGGCAATGGCGGATTCGAATGATATGCTGGCAGTGTCCATATCTTAACAATAAACCTGTTGATTCAGAGCGCTTTTTTTTAACCAAACTTAGCTGAGTAGTAGAAGGCATCAGGAAACGTCCAGAAAGTACCATTAAAAGTGCTTTCCTCCATAAATATGATTTATGTGAATACGTACTTATAGTGTGAAGTGTGAAAATACACGTTCATTTGTTAAACAAATACACATTAATGAATACTGGATGGAATGCACTATCAGTTAGAAGGTACGTTCATCATGGTCGCCATCTTGAATCTTGTTGATTTTTTTACAATGACATGGGGATCATCATGTAATATATCAGTCTGGGCTAGAATTTCGCCAGAAATGCATTTATAAAGTCAGTTTTGTCATAAATGTATATTTCTGAGAGAGAATGAGATGTGGCGACATTATGCGTAATTAATTCAAAAGTCTGGACATACTTTTTTTTAAAAAACTGCAAAAATGGAAACCAAATGCATACTAAAGAGTACTGGGTAGATGGTCCTCAGTACTGATTAGTATGCATTTGGTAATTTTAAATTTATGACAAAACTGACTTCACTCATGCATTTCTGGTACAATTCTAGCCAAATTTGATGTATTACATGACCCCCCTTCTCATTAAGAAAAATCGAACAAGATTCAAAATGGCGGCCATGATGAACGTACCCTCTAACTGATGTGCATTCCATCTAGTATCCATTAATGTGTATTTGTTTTCCATTCCTTCAAGAGTTTTACAAATGAACGTACTCATTCTCTTGAATCAAACTTTTAGCCACAGCGCCCGTCTATATGGATGAAAACACTTTTAATCGTACTTTCTGGACGTTTTCCTGATGTCCTCATCTCCTCTGCGTCAAAAAGCGCTCTGAACCATCGATAGGCTTACCGCGGATAAGGGGGAGTTTTCAAATATCTCCTGCGGCCGCAGTAATGTCTTCGCCTGGCATTGTCGTGTAGAATAATGGGATCCGATCTCAGAAGATGTGGCCTCTTCGGCCAAACTACTTGACGGAAATAGTGTCCCTCGTAATGGGGATAGTATGCAGCATTGCCTGTGTTCACTTGTAGACTTCTAGGTGCATGTGTTGCTATTGCGTTAATGAACACACGTTCTTGACGCGTAAACATTGTTTAGGGCGAACACACACAATTTTAACTGCTTTTTTATCACTAACCTGATGTCGCACTGCCAAAGTAGGTCACAACATGCAGGAAACAATGATAAACAAATATATGATAATTTGTTATAATTCCTATCAAGAACCGCAAGGTGACAGTGTTGCCACTACCATGGGCAGAAGAATTATAACTATATTTTTTTTGTTTTTGAGAGGAGAATTTGTACTGTATGAGGATGATTCAGTCCAACCAATAAAAATAAGGTAACTGAAAATTAATAGAAAATTAAACTAAATTTCGATACGGGTGGTTTGTGCTCCCAAAGAACTTCCTACTCTTTCTGTCTTATAATTCTTATCACTTGCTGAATTAATTGATTCCTTCAACTGATATATCTTTCTGAAATTACTTGTAAAGTTTGTAATTTTTTTTTTATTATTATTATTAGTGGTTGGCAGCATTTTGTTCGGCTTCTAATACGAGATGAGTTAGCCTTAGCCGTGAAAAACAATATATATACAGGGTTGAGCAGAAATATCTTACGATTTTTAAACTGAAATAAAATAGACTTCTCTGGGTAGTAATGGAACATTTTATGTTATATAAAGGGAAATTTTATCCTCCATAAAAAATAATTGATCATTAACCACACTTCTCAAAATTAAATTGTGCTAAGTTAAACACAACAAATTCTTCCAGATTTCAATTTTCATTCAGCAGATTTAGCAGGACTTTTTGATTTGCTTGTAGTCTACAGCTTTAAGCTCTTTGTTGTTTATGATGGTTTGGAAACAAGTACCAGTACGTTACCTGAATTATGTACAAATACAAATGCAAACTCTTCGTTATACGTGAAACATTCGTCTTGACAGGTTGAGTCGCAACATGCTTGACAAATCTTTTTAGTTTATGAACGACTTCATTTATGACTTGCGGTGTTTACTCTTGTACGAAAACATTAACGCCTCGTTGATAGTAATTTTGTCGACCGGGTAGCATAACTTTTACGTAGATTTCGAAGAAAAACCTACCTATTGAGATCGGTACTATGTCATATGACACGCTAGCGGTCATAATTTTGAAGATATTTGAAACAAATTTTATTATGTTATTTCTAGGCTAAATAGCTCGGCTAAGTTCGTTAATGAGCAAAATCGGCCCACGGGAGGGGGTTGAAATTTTGAAAAAAAATATGTATCAGCCTTTATGGAGTTTATAGGGAAACTTTGTCTGCATAAATTATAGTACTCCCTAAGAAGTTTACGGTGACACCAACGATTCAGGGGTTGTGGGGGTGGAAATTCGACATTTTTAAAACCATGTCTAATGGGGTAACGTTGAAAAGCTCTTGATGGTTAATCTATAAATCAATACTTAGTTTCTCGATAGCGTTCATATTTCGTTACAGGTATATAAGGTGGCGGGTTTCATTGGGCCTGTTAATTTCAATTGGAATATCACTCCGTTCAGTTCTAATAACAAAAAGTTTGCACGGTAATTAGTTAACCAATTAGGGTAATTAGTTACCGTATTTATAATTTTATAATGAAAATAAAATGATAAAAGTGTTTTTATTCTGGACTTACCCCAATAAATTCAGTCAAAAACACTTCGAAATCTACCTCAGCCTGTAGGCCTGCCGAAAGGATTTTTTTTTTTTCGGAATTTGAATACTCAGTGAATAATGAGGTGTTGTATCACGTCAATTGAACTGTTAATGAGAGTTTCGCTGAGTAACTTGGCGGAAATTTGTATAAATAACTCCACGGCGGTGGTGTGGTCCAGCACAGTTCAGTGATCCTTAGTGAAAGAAAATACAAATAGAAGGCTATTACGTGACTCAAGGGAAGGCAGTGTTACCAACCTATGGTAGCTGAAATTCTCATTGAAAAATGTACATTGTATTCAAGCTAAATAATTGTACTTCGAATAAATGTATCGTACATGTTTCTATAAGTTCCCCTATTGCAATTAACAAATATTGAAAGATTAAGCTTTACTGACATTTAGAATAAGGTAGGTAAACTTCAGTAAGGTTTCCAGTCTTTAAAGGAATCTATATCCTGTTACAAATTGGAACAGGAAAGACCAGCAAAATGGAATTTATTGAGCAATTGAGTTGTTCCATGAAATTCTGAGTACTTGAGGAACTGTGACAAATATAATAATAATTTTAATTGTTCTGCCTTGCACTAATTGCAGCGCTATGAATTCTGGACTGCAACTCCTTTCCTTATTGATAATTCACGTTGCCACAACAGTGAGAGACATGTCATTTGATACTTGATACGACATTCGATACCCAAAACTAGTTCATAAGATTTTTTTTTTTTAAAGTAGCATAAACTCATCTTTCCACTACTTAAAAAATAACGCGCTACAGCTGCATTTTAAAAATCTAGCGGCGCTACTGCACACGCTACTTAACAAAACTGAGGGAAACGCTGTTTTGGAGCCGATTGTGAAAGACTTGGGCAAAACCTTCCTCAAGTAAGTGCAGTGGACTTTCCAGCGAGAAGTAGAAAAGATATGATTTTACAAGTAAATTCTTACTATGTAAAAATGTTGCCAAACATTTGCGATTTCCAAAAGCTTAGTACCAAGCGGTTGTAGCCAGACATTCTGCTAGACCCCACTGATGGGGGTGTCCCCCCACCAAATTCTCGTACACAGCTAACTTAAAATTTTTTACTGTTAAAAATCGATGGAAACCTTGTCTAACTTACTTATATCTTCCTAATTTTGGCTCCACATCCCCTAAAATGAAATTCATGGCAGAATTCCTGACTATAGCTCAGTTGGTAGAGCGTTGACTTCGAATTCGAGAGGTCCTGGGTCCGATACCAGCGGCTGCCCATTCTAAGATATTTTTTTTTCTTCGGTCACATCAGGCTAATTCCGCGATGGTGTCCAACTTAGGCCTTGGCCGACTTCTTCGCTCATCCTTTTCCCTACCATATTCCGACCTGAGCCATTGACGGGGGTATTTCTTTTAAAAGAATACATCCTTGCAAAGTCAAGAGATTTTGGTAGTCTTTTTTTTTAAATTAAATATAGCAATTTGTTTCCATTGTTTCAAATAGCATAATTGGAACAATTGGACGAAATGAAATTAAGGCAATAAAACTTGAGAAAGAAGTGAAATATTTCGGAAGTACCGGTATTGCAAGGAAGAATATGACATGTAAAAGAGATAAAAGCGAGAATAGCAATTTCGAAAGAGACATTCACCAAGACGAGGAATCTATTTTGTGGACCGATGGACAAATACTTAAGGAAAATAATGATGAAATGCTTTGTATGACGTTTTTATATACAGATGAAACGGGACCTCTACGAAAGGATAGAATAGAAAAATGGGAAACATTCGAAGTGTGGATATGGAAAAAAAAATCATCAAGGAAATGCTGAAGAAGAAAGATACTAGAGACAATAAAGACAAGAAACTAGTTAGAACATTGGGTACTCAGATATTGTATACCAAGAAATATAATTCAATGTATGGTTCAAGGGAAGAGGAAGAAGATGAATCCAACTTCTTGACAGTATTAAGGAATGGCATTCATCGTGGTGCTCAGTATGGAATTTGTGTGCAAAGTGATCTCGATCCTTACTCCGGCAAATACACAGACTTTCATATTTTACAACGTTACAAAAATGTCCGCTTTTAGAACAATATATGTAATTGTCAATGTCGCTCCAAAGTGGTATAACATTTGTATACGAAGTAAACAATTAGCTAAATGTTATTAAAAAACGGCTTTACAAAATCTCTGGCCTTACAAAGGGCATACTATTTTATAATCCTTATGAAATCACAGAGAACAGTAATTTTGGAAACTACAAACATTTGGTTTTATTTTGTTATTAAGAAATTTGCTTACAACACCTTTTATTTCAGTATGTTTTAGACAATATCATTGCGCTTATAAGTACCCATCCATTCCCATAACAGAACTTTCCTAGGGTTGGTTTGAAATGTTCTACGGTTTCCAACATTGCGAAGATTTTCTTTCTTATTTTCACTATCAGTATGAAGATAGGGATTTTTATTTTCGAAATGTTGAACAAAACATTTCACGTACCAGAGAACAAATATTGGGTTGGTGCAATTGAAATACGCGTCACTTATAAATACTAACACTATCTGGTCAGTCAAAGTGGTCTCCCTCTGTATCCACACACCTTTGCTTTGTCCTGTCAGCGACTGGATTCCATGGGAAGGGAAGTCTGAATTCTGTGATGGGAATCTCTTTAAAGGTCATTAGCGTATGTGTTTTGACTAAGCAGTGATCAAGATGCCGGAGGATATGATAATCAGTATGAGATAAGTTAGGGGAATATGGTGGATGAGAATGGTTTCATGCTGTAACTCACTGAGACTATGCATAGTGTATAGTGTGTCGTGTGGACGTGCATTGTCGTGCAACAAGAGGACACCATGTCATATCGATCCCTCCTGGTCCTGACCTGACAAAAGAAGTTCAGGCATCCTTAATGAGTGATTTTTAATGTTAATAGCACAAGTGTAGTTAATATATGCACAACATTTTATCTCACCTGATAAATAATTAGGAAGTTACGGACGATCAAAATTTGGACATTACATCTAGCATAGTGGTGCTGAAACGGAGTAAAATACTGAACACAGTCTGTATAATTACGAAGTCACCAGTAATCGCACATTATCAGTCATAGGAAAGTGAAAGACGCGGTAGAATTCAGAGCAAGAGTGCAACCACTCACTCGTTTAGAATTCTATCTATAATGAACTTTTCTGGTAGACCGAAAACAAAGATGCTTCCTATAATAGAGGAGTCAAATGGTACGTTCCCAATAAATCCCAGGCTGCCCATGTTCATGTTCCTTCGCCTGCTTGTAACCAAACACTTTTGACTTCGACGGATGGTTTGTTCATCACATTACATTTCACGTTTTTCTGAATGTCACTGATAGCTGTTAGTCTTAATATGATTATCAAGAAATGTACAAAAGACAAGCAAGTACTCAACTTTAGCGTTTTTATCTCTTGGGAATAGTTCGTCAAACATCTGGCGGGCCACAGTCGTCGGTTTTGCGATGACTTCAAACTTTCTAAACAAAATAACGTGATTAAAATTCAGTCAGCAACCCTCAACCAATTTTGTTCACCGATATTTGATATGTATGTATCTTATGCTGTATAAGTCTTGATATGTTGAGCAACGACTTCAGTTTTGTGAAACAACTTTCAAATATTGTTTTAAAAATAGTTCAATTTGAATTTATTTATGGCCTGTAAGCTCAGGCCAGGATAGGTTGGGGAAGCGGAGTTGGAAGGTAGTGGGTCAGGGCTTAGTAGATACTATCCAGGTATTTATTTGCCTGGTGTGATTGAGGAAATGCCTTGGAAAAGCCTCAATCATTATGGGTGGCCGTTGGGATCGTTCCGAGAACCTTCTGAATGCTAAGTCAATGCTCTACCAACTGAGCTACGGCTACTAAGTAAAAGTAGTTCAATTTGCACATTATGAAGTGTCACCATCGTTCATTCGCTATTCATGGTTTCAGGGTTGTTTCTGTTTCCAACATATTTACTAGGCAGAAAGTGATCTCTGCTTCACTATTGTCCAGTGAATTAATCTTTGTCTCCTTCCACCGAATTTTGTTCCGTTTAAGCTTAACTATCCTCGGTACTACTTTAGGGTTTAGGTAACTAAAAATAAAACATTTGAGCGGTGATTGCTTGCGGTATATTAAATCAATCTTTTAACTTTAAGAATAATTCAGTAGGCGAGGATCAAGAATTGAATGCCCTAGGACAAAACGTATCCTAGTCTTGGCAGCCAGGCAAAATTGCTTATGTTTACACATTATACTATTATGCTTAGTCCTTCTATTGGGTGTTTATAAATGGTGAGATGTGTTGTTTTATATGGAAATAAAAAATTAAAACTGGCTTTCCTCTTCAGTTGGAAAATGGCACGTAGTGCCTTATTTACATCAAGAGCAGGGCCGTGCTGGCTCAGTGCTAGAGCGCTCACCTCTGGTGCGTGGGTTCTTGGTTCGATTCCGGCTCGTACCATGTGGGCTTTGTGATGGACAAACACTTTGTGCGTGGTTTTTTTTCGGAGGTTCTCCCGTTTCGTCCAACTTTCTTCATTCCACCAATTCTTCTATCATCATTCATATGGCTTGAGTCAAAGCTGCCTAAAGGCCTTAAAAATAAATTTAAAAAACAAATGAGCACTTTCAAGTATGTAAAACAACATATCCATTATTTAATTTACCCTTTATGCTCTGCATTTAACAATAATTACAAATAATTTTCATGCGTTCAAATTTCTTCTTCCATATGCTATTACAAAGACAGTGATTGGTTAATTGATTTTCATTGATTGGTTAATTGATGACATCTTGCTGTTTTGTTCAATTCTCCAAAATTGACATGACATGTGTTTGGAAACGAAACTATGAAATGAAAATCAGTGTCATACAATTCCTATGCAGTATGTAGATGAATTCTATAATTAGTCTCATAAAACACTGACATTTAATTGATTATAAATTAGGACATACATATCTTATGGTACACTGTGGCTTGGTCTGAACCGCAGCCATCAGTTGAGTCAATGCTGTTGCTGGGTGTTTGATTGCCTTCAATCCTGGCGTCAGCATCAGAAAAGCACAGTTATAATGGTTTCCTTCCGCTGCATAAACCAATGAAGACCGACCGTAGATATCAGGTGTTAATGGGCTATTTCCAGCTTTCAGTAACACATCTACACATTCATAATGTCCTTGTTCAGCTGCGAGATGTAACGGAGATTTACCATCCTTATCAACGACCACAGCGTTCACTCTATCCTTGGCTAGTTCTACCAGAGCCTCTGTATTGCCCAATAAAGCTGCGTAATGGACAGCTGTTCTTCCGAAGACACCGCCAGGAAGATCCGTTTCAGCGCCTGCAGCGAGAAGCAGCTTAATGCAATCGACATGGCCAGCTATAGCCGCGTAGTGCAAACAAGATAAATCTGCGATGTCTTTAAAATTCACAGGAAATCCATTTACGATGTGATATCCAAGTTGAATTGGGTCTCCTAGAGTTGCTTCTACCCAGGCTGTTCTCATTATGAATTTCTTCTCGTCTTCATTGGAGCTACTCATTTTGTACACTTCCATGTGTATTCTGAGAAAATACAAACAGAAAGTTTCAATTCAGTACAAACAGTAAAGAGTCTAAATATTTCAGAAACCGTAGAACAAATAAGCCGAAAGTATTACAGAGAAAACTAGATAATAATACCCTGACCCTGCATTTCAGTGGTTAACGCTGCGGACAGCGAACGGGTGCAAATGCGCGCAGGTTTAAGTTCTGCCAAACATCTTGATTAATTAAGATTTCCCTCAGTTTTGCCAGACGAATTCCAAGATGACGATTAGAGAAAGGTCCTGCCGCTACCTTCCTTATCCTTTCCATAGAAGAGTGCTTCTCGAAGAACGTCATCTCTCAGAAATGTCACAATCCAAGTCCATAAAGAATACGTTAAATAATTAGTGTAAATCAATCATAATAATCCATTCAAAAGAAAAAATTACAACACTGTGCCAATTATGACAATAAAATAATTCAACATTTTATACTACATAAATTCATGAAAACGGATTTTTCTACTTAAGTAGAAAAATACATTAGTTCATATGTATGTAAATGACAACTATAATTAGAAATGAAGCGTCTGTCAATGAAATCGTAAATAACTATAGTATAACCAGCCTTGATACTAACTTCTAGTTACCTCCCTACCACACTTCCTTTGCTATTTAGTGCTTTTTCGGCTCCTTGAGTAATTTTTCCGCCTCCATGACCTGGCTACTCCGTTATCTATTTTCATTTGGCTACATAGTCGCTCCTTAGCACCACTTTTTTTCTGTCTATGTCCATTCCTATTATGTGAACACGCATTTATTGTGTGGGTGAAATTCCCGTACTTCTGTCTGTGTCTACTAAATTGTAAGTAACCTTTTTCTTCCTTATTTCATCTCTATGTCTTTCTCTCGATATATATATATACAGCCGTCATTGCAACCCAAATCATCAGGTTGCCTTCGCCGTGTTTTACTGTTGACACTTCATCTGCAGGTTTCAATACCTTCTCTTCCTCTTCCTTCATATTTTACCTATACCATTAGTACAAAACAGGTTAGATTTCCTCACATCCGTAAATAGAATACGTTTTCGAAAATCTAAATCTTTTCCACTGTACTGCTTGGCGAAGTCTAGTCTTTTCTTCCTTTCTTTTCAGAAATGAAAGGTTCTTGGCACTCTTCCTCTAAGCCCGTTGAATCTCAAAACTCTCCTTACTCTTTCTGGATGTACAGTCTTCTAAGTAGTTTTCACAAGGTCTTCTGCTAGTTTCGGAGCACTTGTTAAAGAATAGGATACATTCCGCACAATTGATCGGACAACACGATCGTTTAATAACAACTTCGGACGGCCATCTCGAGGTTTATTCAGTACACTACCATTAGCAGAGAAATTTTCTCTCTTCTCTTCTTAATTAATAGCTTAGGAGTGAATAGAAAAATTCTTTATGATCGTTTGTACTGTTGAACGCCTTTTGCAATTGCACTGTACGAACTTCCTATATTTCGTAATTTTACAATCAGATTTCGGATGTTAACTGAATTTTCTTTTCTAGACATATTGACCACCTGTTCCACCGGCAAATATAGCATCTGCCTGTAGTCTTCTGCAACTTAATACTGTTCTTTTCCAGATCGGCGATACACACAGTGGACAAACAGACTGGGCATCGTGTAGAAGGGTGTGCTGTACGTAGACTTTTGTGAGGTGACCTTCTGTACTTTTTTCTAGTTTCATGCCAATGAACTGCCGTTTGGTCAAAAGTGTTTCTACCTTTCTTATAATACATTTCCTAATGATTCGTACGGAAAACGTAGTTTCGTTGTTTCGTTCTTGTTCTTGTGATTTCTTTCAAGAGGTGTATGTAGACTTACGTAACTCACTGTATGTATTTAGTACAAGGTGGCGTCTATATGTAGAGTTGTCAAAAAACATTTTATTTTTTAGTGTTACTTGCCTTTTCATGTTTGTCACGTTTCTTGGGTAGATGCGATTGTTTTAGTGTAACTTATAAGAAAAAACTTTCGGGTATAGCCCAGGAAATAAAGGTTGGATGTCGGGAATAATTAGGGGAAAGCTGAATTTTGGCCAGTTGTTACATCACTACTAGGGGTGCATTTCCCCAGAACTTCCCGCCCCTCCCCATTGTGCTTGCCCCCAATCCTCCCGGAATTACAAATTTACAGACTCAGAAATTGTATTATATCTCCGTAACCGATAGACATAACGACATGATTCTTTTTTTAGTTATAATTCTTAGATGACAGACTACAAAAATGTTTATCATGCGTTTTGCGCTATTGCTAGTAGTTTTGCCGTAATAAATAACGATATTTTGCTCTCAATATTTACACTATTTACAGTGTAGCTTGTTTTAAACTCACAATATCAGAGACTTGTTCGAAATAAAAGTTGTTGCCTGTTTCATAAGCTTTAAAGTGAGGTATATATCAATATGGATGAACAATTACTGTGTTAGCTATTGGGGTAGCAATGACGCGCAACAGCGCGCGAATAATGCTTTACCTTCTATGTGTGCCCTATCCACATTAGGCAGTTGTGAGCTGTCGACGATTATGATAACTTGTCTTTGCTGTGTAGTAGCAAGTAAAATAGGTGATGAATTGGTAGTGTATTTTGACGGTCTTTTCATGTGATATATCACGTACCCAGATAGCATGCCAGCTTGCAACAAGATTGGGTCACGTCAAAATTGCTATGTGGGTAGTGAAAAAAAGGAGAAACAAAGTAGGTACTTCAATTGTAAGCTATTTCTGTACTCAGCAAGAGAAAATAGAACCTCATAGAATTTATTACGATAAGGTTAGTCATATTTCTATTTACAAATTACATGTTAGTTGGTAATTTTAGTTTTTATTAAAGCTTGCCTTTGAAGATGTGGTATTTTTAGTTGAATGTTGTATAGGTTATATTTATTATTTTTTCTCAGAGCGTAGTAATCGGTTATGATGTTAAACAAACTTTGTCATGACCTTGTTAAAATTTTCGAAGCGGAATTAATTTTTTAAACTTAACAAACTACTTATTTATTAGAAATACAATAAAAGAAGAATGGTTGATTTTGATTTATTGTGCTCTTAATGGGAAATATCTTGAAAGAGAAATTGTAATTGTAAAAAGAGAATTACAAACATTATTGAGGTTAGTGTGAAATGAAAAGGTTCACTGCATGAAAAGTTGGAAGGAGAAGGTACTATTCGAGTTCATAGCGCGTGCATGCAGAACTATACAAGGCATACTAGTATCATACTATAAATCAATGCAGACCGATGACCCATCTAATCTTTCAACATTAGATGGTAATGTTTAAGGACCTCAGAAGCAACGTTCGATTAAAAAAGAAATTGCTTAATTTGTGAAAAAAAAAAACAGTATTAAAACTACATCAGAACACAGGAAGTGTTTTCATATGGTTGTGACTTTAGAAATAAGGGGAAATCTTATCAAGAAATGTGACTTACGAAATGATGAGTGGGGAGAAAGGGTAAGGGCTAGACCACAAGACTAGATTGAGAGTAATCTTGTGGTACCATAAGTACAGTGCCATGGAAAGTGTTCCAAAGATTAAAAAAAAAAACTAAACCAATTGGAGAACTTGTGACTCGACCAAAATAGAAAAAAGGATAATTAATTTTCTATGTTATGTGAGTACATAGAAAACAGTGATGGATGCCAGTACACTCTGAATGAATTAAAAGATATTATGAAACGTGTATCTGGTCAAGAGGATGGCTGTCATATACAGACAAACACCTTTAATAACATTTTAAGAATTAGATAATTTTTTCAAATGTTTCTGCTAGGAGAAAGATATTCTGCTTATCGGACACGGCTCATAAAATTATATATCAGTGATATAACGACAGGAAAACTGGCCCTGCTATTGAACGGTTAAGGACAGTATTAGATGCAGCCATCATACGAGGAGACATACATAGCATGGCTTTTGACTGAAGTATATACCCAGATTTCATTGAGAGCAAGTCTGACGGGCAAAACCTCATTTTCGGTCTTTATGGAAAGTGTAACGACAAAGAAGAATGCTTCTGAATCACATGAAGTTAACACGAAGTGCATTGTGATAAATCATGCTATAATATCAAATGTAAGACCAAGATTATTCCTGTCACCCATGCAAACAAGTCTAGTATTAACCCTTCACCGATTATATGGATCAAAATATTTATTTAATCTATTACCGTCCACTTGAGTCAGCGCATCGTATCTTGAAACTTACGTTTACATGACCTGTCTCATCAATGCAGTACTATCAAAAATTTATTGAGAAAGGTTTTATCAGCAGTTCATCTATGAACAGTGCGTGGCAGGAATTGTGGAATACAACTGAAAAAGGAAGAAAACCATCTTTCCGGATATTGAAGAGTGGATGGAACTGCATTTGGACATCACTGGTGGGCTGATGCACTTTCTGACGGGTCATGGTCCCTATCGTCAGAAGCTACATGCAATGAATATTGTAGAAAATAACTTATGTCATATATGTGGGAGGGTGGCCACACCAAAACATATAAATCTGCGTTGCAGAGAGACAGAGCACCTTGTAGTAGAAGAAAGAGAACTCCTGAGGGGAATACCTGTTGCGAAGGTTCTGCAAACTCCGGAACTTACGGCAGCCCTCAGAGAGATAACTCAAAAAGTTTCAGATTATCATAAAAAGAAATTTAGAGATGGCTCGGACAACCCAACATAGTAAAAATAAATAACAATACAAGGGAAGATGGCGACCGCGTCTACCGTGAAACGGACTTACGAAATAAAAACAGTAAAGAATATGAATAAATGATCCTGCCGGAACCTGGTAGAAGAGCTCCTTGAGGCGGAATCCGCAACATGAGACGCTCGTGAAGTGTTATATGTGAAATTATTTGGTGATGGGGAACTAAGTATAAGTGAGCAAGTGTAAATAACTTAGTGGCAATCAGAATTACGCTAACTTTTGGAATCCAGAAGGAAGTGATAGTACAGAAGTTTGAGTGTAGGTGAATGAATGTGGAAGAGAAGACTAATAGTGCAAGTAGTGAGAACAGAAGAAGAAGTGATAGGACACTTCAACTTACAGCGAGCTACGATACAAACCAGTAGCAGAAGAAGGGAAATGGATACAAAGGAGAGAGAGCGAAAAAAAACTGTGGCTTAATCATCAAACTCACGCGTACCTTACTTAACTAATTCCCTTCTTTTGTACTTACAGGAATAGAGAATAAGAAAAGAAGAAAAAGCTTAAATCTATGTCTGTCTCGTCTGTGTTGTCCATGTGATGTCTGTACTTGTGTAAATGTATTATGCAATCTATGTTCTATGTTATTTTTATCATAAAATTGAGATAGGGTTTTCCCCCAAGCAAATAAAAATAGGTCCAGCAAACAAGGCCAGGAGAACATTCTGGACGCCTGACAAAAGCCCGTCCCGCAACATCAGAAGTCTTAGACTGATGGAACATAGGAGCTTCTTGGAATGCCGGAATTCTGGAATCTCTAGGGACATGCCTGATCCAAGCCAAGATAAAAACAGATCGTACTGCACGACCCTGAAAGTGCATAACTTGACTTGTGTTAAGGATACAAAGAGGCATAGTTGGAATGCGGGTCCCTAAATATATATATAAAAAAAATGTGTTTGACAACACAGATGTAAATATCCGCCCGCTGCATGATTTAAATACGTTCCATGCTATGGAAGGGATCCAATGTGTTACACCTAGTACCAGTATTAGCACTCAGGTAAAAGTTCGACGAATTCAGAGTGGTTCTTTTAATCTTGAAGGTATCCGTTTGTGTTAATACCCAAAGAAAAGTAGTGGAAGTGGCCTTAATAACGTGCTCGATGATTTCAATAAACTCAAAAACTGTCGGTACTCTCAAGAAGCAACTCACTATATAAATATTTACCCCTTTAACTGGATGCGGCTTGTTGGATTAAACAAGCAATCTGGATGGAATTGCTTCATGAACAATCTTATTAGTACGTATGAAAAGTGTGAATCGATGTACATAATGCCAGTGCAATTTATAAATTTGCACCCTAGTACTATTTACACGTCATTTTGTTTGAAAGCAGATCAAAGTAGAAAACTCAGCTAGTCATCATCATAACATTTCATCCACTTATGTTGAATAGCATTGGATTGAATTATGGCCTTTAGGCATCTGTGGCTCAGACCGGGATAGGGTAGGAGAAAGGATGCACACTGAGAACACGAATAGTTCTTTCTCCTTCTAACTTTTCATGCTGTACATCATTTCGTTTCAAATTAACCTCAACAATGTCCATAATTCTCTTTTCTCGATTACAGTTTCTCTTTCAAGATATATTCCACTAAGAGCACACAATAAATCAAAATCAACCATTCTTCTTTCATTACATTTTTAAATAAATAATTAATTTGTTAAGTTTAATACATTTATTACACTACGTAAATTTTCACAAGATCCTGACAGTTTCTTTACAACGATAATCGATTACTACGCTTTGTTAGAAAATAATAAATATAACCTACAGCATTCAAATGACACTAACACATCACCAAAGGTAAGTTATACTAAAAACTAAAATTACCAACTAAATTTAATTTCCAACAGAAATATGACTAACCTTATCGTAAAAAATCTCTGAGGTTTTCTTTACTTTTTCTGAGCAAAGAAATAGCTTAAAATTCATAGTGCCTTCTTTTACTTCACTACGCACATAGCAATTTCGACCTGACTCAATAGTTAATCAAGTTACTTTGACAAGTGGAATGGCTTGATGCAAGTTGAGCAATTTAAACCAAATAGTTTAAATAATCTTGCATCAAGCACTCTAGTTTACAAGAATCAATGTTTACAAAAATCAAGGTTGAAGCATCCTTGCCAGGACTAGAAAGGAAATAAATTGTACTTCTTAAAAAAATAAAACGTTGTTCTGGATAGGAATCGAACTGAGAGCCACTGGCCCACCAATCCGATGCTGTAGTCACTAGACCACGGAACCACGCGCCCGAGTTCGCCTATTTATACTTAGTCCATCAGATCGCAAGAGACGCCTGTAATAAAAGGGTGAGAATTGGCGAAATTAAACTACGTCGAGATAGGCCTGGCAAGTGATGGAACTTCAGTGCACTGAGACAACAGTGGAAGTGCAACAAAAAAATCGAATAAATTTAAAGTTTGGCAAGATTCCTCGCATAGTTGCTGGTTCTAACAAGTTTGAATTAGATTCGTTATAACAACCAGGTCACTTGTGTTTTTCCAACAAGTTTATTTCATGCTTGTTTATTAAGTTCAACACAATATGAAGCTTAACAAGCTCGAAGCAAGTGACTGACAACCTTGTTGCATGATGGCATGCTACCTGGGTACGTGATATATCACATGAAAATACCGTCGAAATACTTTAATCATCCGCGTGTCTCAGCACGTGTCACAGATTCAAAAACAAATAGTAAAGTGTGTACTACGCATCGTAAACAAGTGTTACAACACAAAAAAAATATATATAAAGTGACGTAAATCAACGTAATCACCAGAAAACGACAACAGCAGTTCGCCCAGGAGCCGAAGATGGAGCTGGCGTCGTAGTAGGAGGCAGTTGGAGGACCATATCCCAGAGGACGTGAATTTTTATGGCTTAAATTATAAAATTTTCTTGAAGTCATACTCCAGTAAAACTTTCTTATTGACGAAGTGGATAAGAACTTTTAAAATGTGACAAGAAAAGTCTTGGCAAAGAGAACCGTGCAATAAGTGAAAGACTTATTTTAAATAAAGTTGTAAAACATTTAACTTCAGAAAAAGTTCAGAATGTCTTTGAACACCAATTTTAGAGCTTATTATAATTATTATTTTAGGAAGTACCTCGGTTCTCTGAGACCTCGGTACAGAACCTATCCCGATTGTCTTGAACGGAAAGGTGGCAACCCTGGTCGTACCTGTCTGTTCTAGCCTTAATTAAACGAATAATAAGCATAGAAAAAGTACGTTCCTATCCTTCTATAAAACTTTTGAAGCAATTCATAGTAACACTTCAATGACTTTATTTCCAATACAATATTTATTTATTATTTACTTGAATTTCTTCTCACCTATTTTTTATTCTAATTTATTTATTTTTAATTTGGTCATTATATTTGTCATTACATTCGGTAAGAAGCTTAAAGATTGAATGAATTTTTTGGGTTAACTATAGTAGTGACGCACCAATTTTTAGAAATTTACAGGAGGAATTGATATAATTGTGTGATGTTTGTGAGTAATTGGGAGCAAAATAGTAATGTGGATAACATTATAAGTGAATAATAATATTGTTGTGGTGTGTTTTAAAGATGTTTTAGGACGCACTGCATGTTGTGGCGAAAGGAACTATTTTGCGTAGAGTTACATTTGTCATCATGTGGAAGGCGGTAAGGCAGTGTTGAAATGGCGCGTCTTTGTTATGGTTATGATATTTCTTGCGTTAGTGTTATTGAATGGCATAGAAATGTCATGGGAAAGTACATTTTTAAGGTTATGTAGCGGAGTATTTATGTAAGGAAAGTAAAAGGCCCCGAAACAATTGTACACGACATTCTAATGGAAATTTTAGGAGTTAACACGCCTGTGTGCTGAAGGTAAGTGTGAATATGTGTCAGAATATATTTTGTAAAGATACATTACATCATATGATAAGTAATTTAAGATGATTTACGAAAAGTGCAAAGAAGGAATTATTAATAATAGATGTGAACATATAAAAATATATTTTGTAAAGATACATGACCGCACCTAACCTTATCTAACCTCCACGTTCGTATGGTCACTAATTTAAGATAATCTACGAAAATTGCAAGAAAACAGTTGCGTAAACCGCTAGCCTCCCATGAACACGTAATGTGTTTGTTTTAAGTGATTTTGGTTTGGTTTTAGTGGATTTAAAATTGGTGCGTCACTACTATAGTAATGCCAATTTTTTTCTCAATCCTACTTTTCCACTATCAAGTATACAGGTAGGTGCGCAATTAGATTTTGAGTTTGAAAATTAAAATTTTGAATTACTAGTTGTTACAAATAGTAATGTTGTTACAAAGATGCTACCGTATGGATATACATTTGCTTTTAGACACTTTGAAGAAAACCATTTTGAAGGGATTTAGGCGTCCTGTGGATGACTTTTTTCAGAACTACGCCGACTTTGGTCAACCTATCCACGGGAACATATGAAAGGTTTTTTTTTTATAAGCGGTAATATTAGATAAATATTTTCCAATATAGCAGTATGTGTGTTTTTGTAACCGGAACCTGAGGTCTGAAGAGATGATAGAGTTGTTTGACATGTTACAAATGGCTTCTTCACATCATAATTTGCGATGTTCATTGTTTCATGATGTTTAGACATTGTATTATTTTGTCACTTTTTGGCAAGATTCAATTTTCCAATTTTAAGTGAATGATATCTAAAAACATTATTAGCAGTAAGATGAGATCATGCTGACATACTTCGTAATTCATGTTCTTGTTATCGGATGGAGATGCTAGATGAAAAATTGCTGTTACTAAAATTCTATGTGAAGTTCAGGCAACCTAGATCACTATCCTATGGTGTTTATACTTCTTGATTCGAAATTGAAGTACTTGTTAATTAAAAATAAAATGTTAGAAGTAAAGAAAATATAAATAACTTAAACCTCAAGAGAATGTCGAAAAATGATATACAAACATTAATGTTTAGCTTACGCCGTTTGCTTTTCATTTCATTTTCATCATAACTTCAACCACTAGGCTTATGGTCAGAAATTATTTTAGTTTATCATAAAATATTCTTTAATTCGTTATAAAATATTTCCTTTTTAAGAATCCATCCTTGCCGCCTAGTAGTCATTAAGGCTTTTCTTTAGTATGTCTTGGGCGCTCATTTCGGAATTTAAATGAACCTAATTTTATTTAATTTCATTTTTGTTAGTAAATAATCTATATCACATTAACATAATTCAATGAATTGATTTGTTAAACTGAGCGAGATTCGGTTGAGATAAAGAACACCAGAAGCAAGCTAAAGTAATACCATGGAACAAGATATATATAGGAACAATAGATCTCATAAGGGACAATGGTTTGAACTAAGAGGTCATGACATAGTAGTGGCACCTAGCGACCGTGCTGTGTACTACGTGCGTCAGGTGTTTGCTTACTACCTTCAAGAGAAGGCAGCACAATTTACCCAGTCAACAAACGTTCAGAATAGATTTAGTGGATTGTACTGTAGATTTTATAGTAAATACAAGTATCTAAATGTCGCTCCAACAACTTCAAGTACAACCAGCACTCCTATTAGTGCAACTGCACTAGTTACTGGAAGATTGGACGTGGATGGGTGGTCTGCTCTCCGATTAGGAACGCAGTTCGCCGAATGGTCATCTCGTCACTAATTTAAACCGAACCATTAATTTCATTAATTTAAACTGAATCAATAATTTCAAATGTTCATTTCAGCACGTTTCATGTCCTTCAATCGTCCATTTTGACTTCTTCATTTCCTTAGCGTGAACGATTTCACTGTATTTCTAGTGCGCTATTGTTTTCAGTTGTTATTGGTACTTCTAATCTATTTCGTTCAAGTGTCTTTCTTCCTATTTCAATCACATTCATTGTAACTGTTGGCACTTCAGGACCTGTCTAATCAAATGTTGTGCTATCTATTTATTTATTGTTACTTTATTCAGACGAATATTTATTATTTCCTTAGACGAATTGTCACGTGATCTTCATTTTCTTTCCTTCGTAATTTTTATGTTTATCTTGAAAGCTTCTGACTATTTTCATTTTGTAGCTTATTTTGGATGAAAGCAGAGACAATGAGAGTTATTTTTATATGATTTATTTATTTGCTTTTTCTTTTTTCTTTTAGAGAAGAAATGTGCTATCACGATTCTTTTCGTGAGGCAGTTTAGCTATTATTTTTATTGTTTTCCCATTTTTATTTTGTACGAATATTAGGTTCGAAACTTTTGCTGATGTATTATGCAGTAACTGCTGGATTGTTACTTTTTTGTAATTTTGTACGATAGAGGACCTTAACTAAGGGTACTGAACTTCTCTTATATTTTTTACAGTGTAAGAGCATGTGCATGACGTCCTGTTACACCAGTCCGCATTCGCAGATAGGCGTATCGCTAATTCCAATTCTGTGTATATGTTTTTAGTCTGTTAAGATCTGTTCTTGCTCTGTTAATTAATATTAATTTTACGTGAAGAATTTCTGTTATAATAGTATGTTCTTTTTCCATTTATTTCAACTTGGATTTATTTATGACCTTTTGGTATTTTTGACTGAGGCCGGGTAGAGTATGGGAAACGTATAGTTTAGGGCCTTATTTAGAGTACCATCCTGGCATTCGTTTGGTGAAACTGAGGGAAAACCCTGGAAAATCTCAGTCAGGATAGTCGTTCGCGGGTTTTGAACCCGCGTGCCTGCACATCTACCCATTGCCGTTCCGAAGTCCTCGACGTTGCCGCCTGGACTACGGGGTTGAGTGCTTTTCATTCATAGTACAGTTTGAAGGTGGAATTTTAGTTTTTCATCGCATCTACTGTTTCTGTTTTCCTTTTTCGAGGAGCTTTTATCGTACTTTAGGTGGAAAGTCTACCTAATAGTATCTTACAGGAAAAATGTTTGGAAATGGATCTCTGTTGTTTCCAGCATAGGGATTGGTTATATCTTGGACTTTGTCTTGTGAGTGTATAAAGGCAAAATCAATTCTCTTTTCTATTCTTATGTAGTATTTTATTGCCAATAAAACTGTTTTGGAATCTGGTACTATTAATATTGTTTGATTAAGCATCGCCGACTACGATCTCTTAGCGCCTTCCCATTCGGTTCAAATGTGCGAACACGACCTAGTTCTCCTTGTGGACGCTGTGGCGCTACTTGCAGGCAATACAACCTACGATGCAGCATTGAGTAAATATCTCAATGGATGCACTGGTTTCTTGGCTGCAAACAGAGTTGTAAAGCTGGAAAATGTTATAGACATGAACAGAACAATGAATTTTTGTTTTGCTAACTATCCCACAAAAATGGAATTGTTTCTTAACCTCAATTTATTAAAATAAAATGAAAATCAACGTATTCACAAGGAACACTACAAATAATTAATTAGCTGGAAAAACAATCCTTTACTAACGTATGAATTTACTTGATAGTGGCTTTCAAGGGTTTATTCGTAGGGGAGGAAAGGGGGACAAAATTTCCTGTCACTTCGTGTAAGTTTCCTGGTACCTCACGTACCTGTTTTCCTATATGGCGGGAAAACACTTTTCACAAAATATTTATAAAGCAATTCTTTCGTACGGGCATATTACATCTCACAATGTTTGACTAGCAAGTTCCTTTTTCAAAAGCGGAAACTGTATTCAACAATATTCAGGTACCACTGATTTCCTGGTGTTACATGACCGCATCGATGCTATCCAATGATAACTATATTTAGCCATACTGGATTGTTTAATCAATGCCATTCAAAGCGAACACTTAAAACTCTATCGTCCACTTCCAGTCTAATCCAATATGGACCAAACTTTCAGCCCTAACTCAGCTTTTGATGCTTGTTATCGCTGTGTGACCCGTTTTTAATTTATGTATTTATTTTTAAATTATGAGCAGCTACAGTGCCTGGGTAAAAGTGCTTGGGGAGGCTACAATATTACATCTGAAGAAGTTGGGAGCCTGACTGAAGTTTTTGACAGCTATAAAATAAAACTGTGAAGCTAGAAGGAAGCTAAGGTTGATTTAGCGGGCTTCAGTTCTCTATTGCCTGTCTGGCGCTGCCCCGGAGTATGAGGTACTGAAATACGCATATAAATAGCACATAATGTAAATATTACCTTACAATTCCCCCCCCCCCTTCGGTGACAAATACAACCTTACTTCCATTGATTGAACTGACATGACATCCTAAACGAGATGGAGAGCTTCTAAGGAAGGGACCTACAGTTTTTGGTAAAGTGAGATTCGATACACTCCGTTCATTGAACCTCGGCGGAAACTGAACCTGTGACCACACTCAGAAAGCGAGAACGCCAGAATGACAGTACCTGAAAGCAGAGAAGTATTCTTAAAACATTTTAAAACTATTTCCGGAAATACTGTATTCTTTAAATGATATACGCCACATTTCCAAAATGTGTACTTAAATTTGTTTGGAATATTTTAAAGCATATTTCTACTAGTATCCATATTTTTAAAATATGTGAATACTCTAGAAAAATATTTTATGTTCAGATATGATTTTAAGATGTTTGGAAATATTCTTAAGTGATAAGATTTCCATTGTTTTAATGTAACGAAAACGTTTTAACATTTCCAAAATATAAGAAAACATTACATAAATATATAAAATTATTTTTGTGAGTTATATTAGATAAAAGAAGCTTTAAAAATGTGTGGGAAATTCTAGTATTATGGACTCTTTTATGGTTTTAAACTATTGTTGAAATGTTTTAAAAATATATTTGGGAAATTAAATGTGATGCAGAAAATATCATGTTTCCTTATTTGGCACAGGAAATATGTTTAAAGCAGTTGGAAAATATTTATCTGCTGTGCGGGGAATAATGAGTTCGCAATACTCAGTTACAATGTATGGCTTTCCAAAGTAGGATACTGCAAATATGAGGAAATTGTTAAAAGAAGCAATACAACAGAAAATTTCCCCATACGTATTGGCCAGAAAGTGATACGCTTTCTTTACAAAATACATTATCTATGCTAGTTCTATCGAGGGATAGCACATAGGTAACATTTGACGCATTTCGTTTGTATATGAAGCTCATAAGAGTTGAGTCGCATTTATTTTGGATGAGTATGGAATGAAACATGATTTGTACCTTGAACTCTTTCGAACTTCAAATTCCCAGAAAAGCAGTACATGCTAATTTCATTCTATATAGTCCTATATGTGAGAAAGAAATACATAATAAGTATAATGCGATGATATAGGCATCGTGATTGCCGTAAAGTACTGAGGCTATAAGTTGTTTATGCCAAATGAGCTTTTTTTGGTTGAATATTGTGTAGTGTACTAAAACATGTTAAGTTGAATTATATTTCATCTGTTTCAGCAGCATACTAATTTCATACAATTTTAATCTGCAAGTTAGTGAATTGTGTTCTCCAAGGGATTTTTCTTTTTAATTGCTTACCATAAACCTTCATTTCTTAAGCATTGTTCTGTAAGAATTCAACATTTTCGGAAAATTAATCACCATAATTTCATTATTAAACGAAAGGGACTTTTGTAAAACTGTTGTCTACACATGTCGCACGTGAACGACTCAGATGAAAACTTTTTTACTTAAGCACAGTACAGTACACTTGTTAAAGTTGCATTCAGTTACATGCTGATAGTTATATTCTGTCAAACTGTCCATTGCCTGTAAGTAGCGCCACAGCGGGGAAAAGATCAACTAAACTTGTTCGCTGCAATACATGCTACGAGCACGAAATGGGAAGGCGCTAAGAGATCGTAGTCGGCGATGGATTAAGTAATAGACAATAACACGAAAAAGCATTCAGCGTGGCAGATACTTACATCTTTATTAAACTTTATACTGTAGTGCATATTTTACATACTTTTCTATAATCCACAATAGTTTATCGTGTCCTCAAATCTTGCAACGTTAATTTAATTCATTTCGTGATGCCATACAATGATGAAATTTTGTACAGCTACGTAAGTCGGGTGACAATACAATATTCCATTGTTACCTTCATATATTTTGGTACATTTATATATTTTAAAAGCATATTTTATTTTTAGTGTTATCCTAAAATAAATACTGGCCCGCAACGATGTTGCGTTTGACTGGTTGTAGAACACTTTAGAATGTGGTTAACAAGATCAGCTTGAGAAAAAGTACTCGAACACCCAGGGCCGGATTTATGCATAGACCCACTAGGTCCGGGCCTAGGGGCGCACTTTACAAGGAAAAATTATAATTTGCTATTTAAAATGTGAGACGAAAACAATATTTTGGGAAAACAATAAGAGAGAGCGCCAAACACTGTCACCTTTGAACAGCCTGAACCCCTCGTAAATAACTGACTTCAGGTAATTTAAAGTTAGATTAATTTGCATTAGAAATAGTATAACAAAGATTAAAGCTTATATTAGGAACATTATTTATTCCTATTTTTGTCTTTTATACACACCAACAATCACTATTACACACTTTTCTTTAGTTCACAATAGTTCCTGGTGTCCTCAAATCTTCCAACGTTAATTTAACTCATTTCCCAATAATGATGAAACTTTGCACAGTGACGTATGTCCGATGACAACACAATATTCCATCGTTGCTTTAATATATTTCTACATATTTATATAATTTAAAATCATATTTAATTATTATTTTTTAAAAAAAATATTAAGCATAAATACGCAACACCTGCAACGATTTGGCGTTTGACTGATTGCAGAACACTTTAGGATTTGGGTAAAAAATAGTAAAATAACTTTTTAAAGACATACTTTTCTTAAACAATTCGTACTAGAAGTAAAAAAAATCATTTTGTTTATGCATGATCTTTAATAAGAAAAGCATGGGCGCACCAATTGATGATTTATGAAGTGACTGTATATGTGAGAGCGCCCTATGCTTTTCATTTTAGTCATGCATAAACATTTTTTTTTTACTTTTTAATGGGAACTATTTAAAATATATCTTTAAACCTTTTTTTTACTTTTTAGTCAACGTCACATATAGGGCGTCACTGTCATTTATACCTCTGCTAATGGACAAGAGATACTTTCTGTTAAGTATGCATGAACGAGTAATTTACGCTAATTTTGTATATGAGGAAAACTAAAGTGTCTTTTCGGGTCCGCAATGGACTGTTCGTTCGAATCTTGCTGCTGCCAATCATCCGGATTGACATTTACCTTTAGTTTCCTTCAGTTTAACCAGACAAACGTCAGAATGGTACCTTAACTGAGATACCGGCCGCTACCCTCCCATACCCTATCCTGGTCTGATCCAAAGATGGATTTAAAGACCTTACAATTTAAAAAAAATATATTTTGTGGTAGAAGAAACATTTTTTTCCTAACTTGACTTTATATCTTCAGGAGATGAATATTCCCGGATATGGTATTTAAAATTTAAAGAGCTGCCCACGTATTCAACGTAGTAATGAGTTTGTAGTGTCATTTTTGTCCATTCCTAGAGATTTATTTAACTTATTGGCGACTGGCCCGATATACTGATTAACAGATACCGGTACATAGCAGGGTTCAATTCTGTAAATCTACGTTTCTTTTTTCCTACATAAAGAGAAGTGACAAAGAGGATGAATCAATAAATGCTAAATACGAGGACTGATGACATGTCCATATATGATATAAGTATCTTGTGTGCTTTGAGTTTTGTAATGTAATTGTAATTTTTAGATTTTTTAAACTTTATAAATGTATTTAGAAAATTTTAGTGTTTTGTATTGTAATCATTAGTTTTTAGTTGTTTTTTAAATTTATAAATATATCTAGAAGGCTTTAAAGTTTTGTATTGTAATTGTTATTTTTAATTTTGTTTCCTCTAGAATACTTCATAAATATATTTAGGAAATTTTAGTGCTTTGTATTGTGATTTGAATTGTTAATCTTTAGATTTTTTCTTCTTAAAACTTTATAAAAATATTTAGGAGATTTTAGAGTTTGTAATTGTTAAAATTGTAAATCTATCACGAAACTGCAATGTGCCATTTGTGATGTTAGAAAAAGTAGAATCCAAAAATTCCTGAAGCTAGGATTCCTCTTAAAGCTGCATAAAAGCCGTGAACGAAATGTAATAACAATATTGTAAATAATAAAATTGAAAAAATAGTTTGTATTACCTTCTAGTACAGTGCAATTAACATATTTTCAACAAATGGCCTACAGTAATTTAATTAAAATTGCTCATTGTATATAATTATATTATTTTATAGTTATAATATTATTCAAACGTATTTAGTAAATAACCACATTACCAGATTTAAATAAATATTCTCTCATTATTATTAATGGCTCGAAGACGGAGGAGAGCCATTTGTCATCGTGTGAGGGTAGGTAGGGGAAAAAAGACGGAAGTGGTGAGGGCGGAGGGACGGGGCGCTGGAAGTCATGGGCCTAGGGCGCCTAGACATATAAATCCGCCCTGCGAACACAGAAATAACTCGAGAAAAATATTAGAAAGACATACTGTTCTTAAACAATTCGTATTAAAATGTAAAAAAAAATGTTTATGCATGACTAAAAAGAAAAGCATGCGGCACACCAATTGAAGAATTTATAAAGTTACTGTATAAGAGAGTGTGCCCCATGTTTTTCTTTTTAGCCATGCATAAACAAATTTATTTTTTACTTTTTAGTACGAATTGTTTAAGAGAAGTATGTTTTCCAAAAGTTTATTTTTTATTATTTTTTCCTTATCCCATACTGCGCATTCTTTTTGGCATGAATGATTCTGTTAGTATGTAATTAAATGAATGTATTTTGTAATGCTTGCATTTCATCATGAATTTTGCTGCAAAATTTAACCTTCTAGTTAGGAAATAAATTATGTTTGCTTCCAGATATATCGCGTAGTTTGGATTAAGTTTCATGCCACTAATACGTATAGTTTAACGTTCCTTCAAGGGAATGGATTCACGTAATTATTATGTAGATAGCAAATCCTAGATTTTCTGGTATAATTTGGTGAACATTTAATTGTATCCTCAAATATTTAATTGTTTTGAGAGATTAGTCCGCATTTCCGAAAGACCTATTAAGTTTGTTTTTCTTCTTCTGTAAAGTTTATTAAATGAAGTTCTCGTTACATGAATTATTTTTTCCATGTTGTGTTGTGTTCTTGCTGGATTTTGTACAGTCACGAACTAAAGTAAATGGAGGTTGGAATTATAAGAAATAGTAGCATTTCCCTCCAGGAGAATTGTTGCACTGTGCGCCTCATAGTTAGACAACCCACATGACAGTACAAATATGCGCTAAAACATGGAATGCCAGGATATTCCTCCATTTGGAGCAAGAAAGAATTGACTTGTTCAGCATCATGTAGAGAACCATGAGAGAGTTGACGGAAATCCCATCCATGTCTTGTTAAACACACACACACACACAGAGACAGGGACAGAGAGAAAGCTTGGAAGAAGACGGGGAAAGAGCGAAATAACAGGGAAGAGAAAACAAGGAAAGAGGGAAAGGAAAATGGCGCAAGACATGGAAATAAATTTCATTTGAACGCTTATAAACACATACTCTGCGTCTCTCTCCATCTGCTCCCTCTATCTCTGTCTTGTGGTTTTCTCCCTGTACGGGATAAATCTCTATCAGTACCTATCACGAACAGAATTTACCATCTTACCAACCGGTAAGAATAAATAGAAATTTATTAGAAATTCTGCGTTCAAAGTGTTTTTGGCAGAAGTGGGTGATGTAAACGGTTGGGGCTAAATACAGCGCCGAGAGCAACAGTTGTCAGCTTCCTAGCGTGGCGTATTGGTAGAACGCTGGCTCACGAAATAAGAAACCCGGCTTCGATCCCCGGCGAGCGGACGAGTTTTCTCTTATTTTTTTTCTTAAAAAATATATTTTGAAAGGTTTTAATTTATTATTAATAATTCCTTTCTTGCATTTTCAAGATTGTTTTGAAAAGTGTATTTTTTTAAAAAAAAAATAACGGTAAGAATTTTTCTTCTTGTCTTAAAAAATATTTTGCTAAGTTCATATTTTTTAAAATATATAATTGCTTTTTTCCATTTGTCGTAGATTATATAAAATTAGTGACCATGCGTTAGGGTAGGTTAGGTAAGATCAGGTTCGGTTATGTATCTTACCTTTTTGGTTTCTTTCTTTCAAAATACATTTCTATCTTTTTGTGCGAACTTGTCTTTACTAACATCCGCTAACCCATGATAATTAAAATGCAACTAGGGAGGCAGACCTCGGTGAGCGGTGGGCATACGCAAAAGTGCTACATTGCGTATGTCCACCGTTAACCGGTGGTTGCACCCCCCCCCCTGAAGCTCCCGCCACCCAGCTCCCTTCGGACGCACCGTGCTCTCTTGAAAGAAAAAAGTTTGAAAGGAAAAAAGAAAAAATGTTGCCCCTGCCGGGATTCAAACCCGGGTTTGCTAAGTAGTAAGCCAACGTCTTACCGCTGCATCAAGTTAGTACGTGGCAAATACTAGTTTGGTGGTTGAATTTACAGTGGATGGGGTCGGAACCTGTTACTATGACGTCGCAGCCACGATAACTTCCAACCTTGTTACTATTTTCATCCTCAACTTTTGAGTGCGGGGCGTAAACATTTGTATGATGCCTTTTTGGTTAGTGGGCCATCGATTCCGTGCAAAATTTGCGCTTGTGCCAGATTATCATCTCGGGAGTGTTCCTAGTTAGTGGCACGCCTCGGGCATGAATGATTGTGTGTGATTGTAACTGAATTCTAAGAATATCACTCGATACAGGTTCAAAAGGTATATCAAAAGAACAAGTAAAGCCCGCTTAGGTTAAAAAACTTCTAGATCGGGTTAGAAATCGGAAAGTCCTTGGGATCGATTCCAGCGGTTGACTCTTCTAAGGTTTTCCAAGATTTTTCCTCACCCATACCATGCAATTGCTGTGATGGTACCTATAAATAGGCCCTGTCCGTCTATATTCCAACACACTCTCCCAACCCTATCAAGGCTTGGTCCTCATATGCCTAAAGGCATTAAAATTATTTGAAACTAATCCTTCCAGGATGCTTTTACCTCACCCAATCCCGGAAAAGGCATTAAAATAATTTGAAACTAATCCTTCCAGGATGCTTTTACCTCACCCTATCCCGGGAGATTTTTGTTTGTTTGTGTTATACGTAAACAACAAAAATCAATTCACACAAATCATACACTGTATATTCGGGAGGTCGTGGGTTCGATCCCAGCGGCGGACCATCCGGACTGAGGGTTTTCCAGGGGTTCCTCAGTCACACAAGGCAAATGTCAGGATTGCACCTTCAACATAGGCTCTGGCCAACACCTCGAATCCTTTCCCCTTTCCTATCCCGGCCTGAGCCTTAGATGCCTAAAGGCTATAAATAAAATTAAAATTCATTGTCAGTTCAAAGTGATTAATATTAATTACAGGACATATAGATTAAATCCGTTTTCAATATATCGTGGTAGAAGAAACTCACAAATACAAATACTCGTAAGAGCAGAAATTTTATTTGAAACATTTATTATTTATAAACTTTATTATTTGAAACATAATTTAAAATAATTTTTCTCTTGTTGCATTTTTAGTTACCATGGGTTAACGGAGGTTAGGTAAAGTCAAGTTCGCACAAACACATAGAAATGTATTTTGAAAGAAAGAAACCAAAAATGTAAGATACAAAACCGAACCTGATCTTACCTAAGCTACCCTAACGCATGGTCACTAATTTTATATAATCTACGACAAATGGAAAAAAGCAATTATATATTTTTAAAAAAATATGAACTTAGCAAAATATTTTTTAAGACAAGAAGAAAAATCTTAGTTATTTTTAAAAAATGCACTTTTCAAAACAATCTTGAAAATACAAGAAAGAAATTATTAATAATAAATTAGAACTTTTCAAAATATATTTAAAAAAAGAACGCCGGGAATCGAACCTGGGTTTCTTATTTCAAGAGCTAGCGTTCTACCAATACGCCACGCAAAGAAGCTGACAACTGTTGCTTTCGGTGCTGTGTTTAGCCCCAACCGTTTACATTACCCACTTCTGCCAAAAGCACTTTGAATGCAGAATTTCTAATAAATTTCTATTTATTCTTACCGGTTGGCATTGGCGAATAAGGCAGCAAATGGAATTTACTTTCTTGAAAGATAGTTCTTAAATCTAGGATATATTTAAATAACCCGCTGAGGGTAGCGAGTTTAATGGCTGATATAACAACACATTTGTTATGGTCTATGTAGCTAAATGGTCAGCGTATGAGACTTATTCGTAATGTCTCTGGATCGATTCCACGAGCGACATTCCAAATATTTTCTTCTAGGAATTAAGCGCAGTAAATTCTGTTCGTGATAAGTACTGAAAGATAAACACATAAAAATACAATCATTATGTGTTTTTAATGTTTTATATTGCATGTTTTTTCTCTCTAGAGGTCATATCTCTGTATTTTTATGCAATTATTAGCATATTGGATGCTTTCGTTCTATATTCTATCGGGTGACAAAATTTGTATGTTCTTCTGTATTGTCTATTTGTCCAATCTATAAAAAAATATTATTATGGTAGTTTTTGCTTCTGCTGAGTATAGAATAAAATTAGATGTTTAAGGTTACTTTGTTCCCATCATTACTTAATAGCTCGGTTACTGCAAATGGCCTCAAATTCGGAAGTAGCTTACTTATTTGTTTTCCACAGTTAGATGCAGAGATAAGAGGAATGTTGCTCCAGCAGCCTGTACACCGAGTTCGTACGTTGTTTCGGTTTGTTAGTATGTTTGTTTGTCGTCGTTTTTTATTCCGTAAAAATCCCAGTTGTTTACATACTGGTATTTCATCCGTGTTTGGGTTCACTTTAGGAGAAATGATCAATTTTGAACAAATTTCTTATGGAAGATCACACATATTAATAGACGTACTATCATGGCCAAAATTATGTTCACATCACTTTGTTATACACGA
>JAGDQP010001511.1:0-30209 GCA_022664845.1 Lepisma saccharinum
ACTTTTCTAAACTACAGACGATAGTTTTGTAGAAATGCATTACTTAACTATACTTCAGGTATATTTGTAATATAAGAAAAAAATATTGATACATTTATTTATTCACCTTATAAATTATAATTGTGGAGTCCATTTCCAACTAGTCCTTGCCCTAAAAAAATTGAAATTGGGATATTACCATGGTTGAATTCATTTTATTTTAAGATGTTTTCTTGAGTAATTTGAATTATCAATTACTACTGCAGAGTTCATTGTTGACACATACTTAGATGTTAAATCAGCAATAGCGATGTAATCCCAGTGTTCGAAAATAAATCTATGCAAATATAATCTAATAAAGACGTCATTGACTGTGTTTAATTTCTTTTGTAGTTCACATCGTTTCACGTTTTCTCTGTTGTAGGCTCGGTTCACTTTTGGTTCGGATATAATCTTTATAAGAAGGCTTGTGATAATGAGCTTCCGCTGTTACAGTATCAAGAGGTTTACTGTTAAAATCCATTTGTTTCAGCGAGTTTCAGCTAAATCACGCACTATTTGACTTGCAACGGAATACCACAGCTGGTTTAAGTCATGTCTTGTAGACGTACTTATGATGCACTTTGCTCTTTTCAAGCATTTCTTGCTGACCAACAAATTATACTTTTTAAAGAGAGTACGAAGCTTCTTTCCTATTCATCGAAATAGCTAGTGCGCTCCAGAATATTACGTGTTCTGTTTAGGGTACGTGTGTGGAAGTAGGTGTGGAAAATGAAGGGAGAGTTTAGATGGTGTACGGGATGTTTAAATACAGAAATGCTCTCTTTCTATTACTCTTTCATCTACAGTGTAAATGATTGGATGATCAGACAGGCAACGGGCATGAGGTGCCCTGATCGCTGCAATACTTTACAAATAAGACAGTTGATTGAATGTTTTCTTGTCTAAAGTCTACTCTAGACATCTATAGACGAGTCCTATCCTTAACATTGATGGGAACTGTGTAGAGATGAGGAGGATGTTCGGTGAAGTGATTTATATGAATGATGATGGAGATGCAAAATGAAAAAGTGACTGTAAGTTATTTGTGAGTGGTAGAAGCTGATATTATGAAGTATATATAATGTATGTATAGGAGAAGATCTAAATATGGGCTATGGTTCAAATACGGGCTAGTTGAATATGTTTTAGACTTGTATATGCTTGTGTAGTGCTTCTGACTGTTGACAAAAGTGCAAAACAGTTCCTCAAGGACGAAGGTGGTGGCGGCATTCAGTTAGAGACAAGATTTTAATGTGATTGATTTATTTGTATGTTGTGGCTGTTTTCAACAATGGGACAGTTTTATCAGCCTTTTACAGCCTCAAGTACAACTGGACTTTTACAGCCTTACTCTCCAGAAGGTCTCTTTGCCGCGCCACTTTAACAGTTCTTCCTTTGATAGTTATATATTCATGAAAATCACATCTAAGTTATTATTCTATTATGAGGAGAATGAAAAGAAATTGTTCAAATTTTAAATGTTTTTTCTTATTTCTAACTAGCATGCATTTATCCTTGTTAGTCAAATTATGGTATTATCCAAAATCCATACAACTTTTAAGTTCTTAACAAAGATTCTTAGACTTGTCGGAGTACTGTCCGTTTCTTGAGTATCGTCTTAAGTCCTGACTTATGTGTGTACAGACCTTTCATATATCAACACATTCTATAAATTAGTTTCATCTTATTTCCGAGAATTGGGATATAAACTTTAAAACAATGTGAAAACAAAAGAAAAAGTCTGAGTTTGAAATTAAATGTTGGTATATATTGAATGAGACGCGACGAAGCAGATCGAGAAATCGCGGTTGCTCAATAGGATGGCGCTCTCCTCCTACTTTCCTTATTGCACCATTCTCGTTACATAATCCATCCGGTCTGAGCAAAAATTGCCTACAGGCTTTATAAATTAAATTCAAAACGTAAAAAATTAAGTGAATGATCGAGATTAACTATCATCTTCGCTCCCTGGCTTCATATAAGTACTCACGGACATTTTAATTATATTGAGCAGTCCAGTATAATAGCAGATAGAAGATGATCTTTGTGCCTAAACTGTTTTAGAACCTCAATGCAGGCATGATGAAAGACGCGAAGGCTTTGCTGAAGGAATTTAGGTGGCATGACACGTCCCTCGTCATCCTTAATAGTGTCACTATCGCTGAAAATCAAATGACCTTGGATTTTCTGAAGTAAGTAAGGCCATTTATTTAAATAGAAAGAAACTACGAATAATTAATTGCGACACCAAGATGAAAAACACACGTAAAACCTAGGGTGACCAGAAATGCTGCAACTAAAAGATTAGGTGTATTTTATATCAGTACAAAACCCCGTTTGGGTGAAAAGGAAGAGTGACGTAAGAATTCTACTCATAAAAGAAGTGATATATATATTTTGCGAGTTACTTTCTTTGTGTCACTATGACAAAATTATTGCCTTTGTAATAAAATTAAGATACAGTATCCTTCCGCCACGTGCAGGGAAAATGTCCAATATAAAAAAAAAACTCATCGAAAGACATAAAATTTTGAAAAATGAAATGATCCATCTTTTTAGCACCACTGAAGAATCGTTTTGACCAAGTCTACAAATACCATACATCTGTATAAAACGTAACAAACTACTAACATATTTTTTGTTCAGAATATCATCACTTGAATTATTGTTAGCAACATTTATGCCGAAAATTGTATAAATATTGTTCTATTGTGTTTATAAAATTTGAGACCAAATTGAAGTACTGCATTAATACCTCCACTGATGTAATATCGCTTTTTAATCTATGTTCACTAGTTTCACACAATGCATGAAGTTGCGACTGGTCCATTTATACAATTTTGGAATTCTCTCTGCGCAAGATAGTACTGAGAGCCAACTCATTTTCGAGTGCGCTAGTAACACGAGTTTGCTCAGAGCTTCTGTTCTTATGAAAAGGGTGTAAAACGTACATTTGTTAAATAAGATAGAGAACAGGGTGTTTCCTCTTCAAAGATTACATCTGATCAGCCTAACTTATCATCTTCTCTATTGCCAAGGTGGATTATCGTCTGGTCACTATGTTTCAAAACATGTGCGTTTCTAAAACGTTGGTAGGTGATAAAGAACACTACAGAAACATTACTTAGCATTAACAAACAGTAGATGACACTACAATTGAATTCAGTGGGAACAATGTGCATTTCTATTGACAACAATGAGATTTTATACAATCTGGAAAGCCATTTATAAGAAATGAAATTCATTTGTGTTCAACGTGGAAATCTTTATCATTGTTGTGATATATATATATATATATATATATATATATATATATATATATATATTTGTGAAAATAGACGTTTAAAATACTCGTAATTTACAGTCAACAACTGATGAGTAATAGAACCAACAAGCGAAAAGTACGTCCATTTAGTTATTTCTTGAACTGTTCGTTAAAAATACTGAGGCATGATAACCCTACACTGGTCATTTCCTCTGTTCACTATTTGTTCTTGATCGAAGTCTTTATGATCAGAGAAAACCTGAAGTATGTTATGTCATTCGGGTCCTGTACATTTTGACTAACAGCTTTGCATGAAACAGCCTCTTGCAGGTGTCAATTGATTTCTCCTTATCGTATATGATTTCCAGCGTAGGTTCTCCACAAGTCTGATTGTGCCATAAGAAACTTCAACCTCTATCGCGATGATCATCGTGGAATTTACGGACTTAACGATAGTAATAATTTGCTCGTGTTGTATAAAATATGATGTACTAATAGTGTCTGGAGGTTCAACGTACCGAAGTGTTTCGAATCAGTTGTCTATTCTTCCTGGAGGCATCAATTACCGTTCGTACTTTATTCCCAAATAATCTGGCTAGTGCTAGAAATGTCGCATTGTATTAAACACAGTGTTCTGCGCAGACAGCAGTAACCAGAGCGCTCCTTTTTCATCTGATGCGTCAACTTATATTCGGCCATGATGCACTTTAAACAAAAATACATACACGTTAGTTCGAAACAAAGTATGAAGTACACATTTCTTTTCCTCAGATCTACTACGCACCCTGTATATGAATTTTCTCGTTAACCAGGCAAGTTTGTTTTAATGGTGGCATGTCGAACACTCAAAGCTTAAGTAATTAATTAACGAATATTGATTGAGATACACTTCTCGTTTTTGCTATTCATTTTAAATTATCCCCATTTCAAAACATTGCTTGTAAGTATGAACATTTGCAAGCCAGATAATATCATCAAAGGAGGCCGTTTTACATATTTGCAATTCCTAGCAAACTATTTTTTATATATAATGACACAAATATTTTATTTTAGTTATATGAATTTATTTACATAAAGGAGACAGGTTAAAACATCGACCTACATTTACTTATGTGGAACTACCGAAGGTCTGGAAATGGAGATAGCCTTGTCCTACGGTTAAAGAAGTTTCTATTTTGAGAAATTGTTTAATTTTGTATTACATTACAATAAAGTTACTACTATATAATCAGAGTTGCTTGTAGTTTTAATGTGGTATATGCGATAAATATTATTAAATTGATTAGTATTTTTTAAAGTAGTAGTGACTGTGATCATTCATGCAGCTGAAGCTAACATTAAAACACTACCCTAATTTCGAATTTTATTCCAGACCTGCTAATGTAAGATACCATAAAGTTTCTAAAATAAAATGAGACACTGCCATCTAGGAACTTCTGATGTGACTTCCACTCCTAGAATGACAGAAATATATTATATTATGCCCTCTGTATCAGTATTATGTAAATTAAGGGTATAAATATGAAGGGTTAAGTGCAAGAATGACATATCTCCAAAATTTCAAATAGTGGAAAATCATTTTTTTGAAATATTGGAACCTTAACAATGTTGTTGAGTCACCAAGGCTAAATAAAACGAATCTTGTTACAAATTAAACGTAGTTATTTTTAGTAATAATGTTAATTACATTTCCAACACACACGAAAGGCAAATGCTGAAAAGTTAATAAAATAAAATATCATGCTTGTGCCCTTGCAGATACCACCAGTAAACTGAAGCAATGTGAGAAAATAAAAGAAAAGTGGTTATATTCTTTAAATATCCTGGGAAATGAAATATACAATGTTACTTACTGAGATAATAAGATTAATATGTATGAATGTAATTTAAAATAGCTGTCATAATTTCCATTTCTTGTTAATGCATATTCAATAATTGATAACATTTGTAGAAGAATATAAAACATGTGTTAGATTTCTAAAAATTATTTTACATAGATTTTCAGTGAACTCATAATTAATAAGCTAGTATGTAGCTAGTATGTACTAAATTCCAATTTTTCCAATTATTTTGAATTTTATGATTAAATTTAATTTTATCCATTTAGTACTTGGTGAGTTCACAATAGACACAAAATTTGCAAAATATGTTTGTATTTAGAAACACAGAGATGTAATAGCATATAATTAAATTTCACCCAGGTACATTAAAATTTAGTCGTTATCATGTTAGATATAAAACGATGCGACATAATGAGGAACACTATTATCACTAACGAGATTTTAGTGACATGTTTCCTCTTTGACAATAAGATTGGACAATTCTACATTGTTTTAAAATTTAGGATTCCTGTTTCCTGTGGTAACGTTCTAGTAACATCAATAACGTGGAATCTTGTAATTAGGTATTGAAGTTAAAATTTGGAATCTACTAGTCTAGAGGAATATATTATAAAAATGACTTCAGAATTATTTATTTATATGATTTATTGCAATTTATTATAAAACTAAATAAAATTTTCAAAGAACACTTTTGGCTCAGCCCAGATATTAATTAAGCATTTACAGTAAAGAAAAGACTGGACTACCTTAAACTATGTTACACATCAATGAGACACTACCTGATATCGTAAATTACATAAACTAAAAAGTAAGTACAAACATACTTCTTAGATAAGAACTCACGTACTTTTGCATAACTTAATTTATATTGTTGAAATATGTGACTTGGAATCCCTTTTTAGAATTTCCATATTTCACACGGCAGAAATTGTTTATTTCCATACAAATGTTACTGAATGAGAAAGGGAAGGTCCTACAGGAAAATAATTACAATCACCTGAATACTGTCCGCGAGTGTTCTGATAAAACATTAGTTAAAGAAAATTGATTACATCTAAATTGTGTGTTCGTCTTAATTCCCACAAATAAATTATTTAACGCAAACTTCTCAATATGTTTTCAAGTACACACATTACCGTATTTTCTGGCTCTTTTCTTCTTCTATGATGTGCCATCTAGTATCTTTTACTGCTATTAGAACATATCGTGTCTGGTAACTATAAGAATAAAGTTCAATGTTTACGACAGTAGTTTTCGGTCACCGACCCACGGACCGGTACTGGTCAGCGAAAATAGTATACCGTTGTTGGACAAATGTATGCATTATTTTATTATAATACTTATTTTGAAGAATTCCACAGTTCAAAATTGATATTAAAAATTGCACTATTTTCTTTCGCCAGAAGACAAAAAATATAGTGTTTTTTGTGCATCAGTCCTCAATTTATCCACGTGTTGTATCTATTCTATTTATACTGCATCACATGTCTCTACTTGCAAGTCAATAATTTATTGGTGTCAGGATCTATTTTGATCATAACCTTGTATCTTAATAAATTCCGTATTGTTCCCCAAGAAGGTTCGATCTTACCTGTGAGCAACCGCAGATATTAAAGAAAGAATCACTATCGATCAAATGTTGCGTAATCCCTAATTGTTTTATTTAATTGGAGAACAAGCAGTAATAACATCTCTACACCGAACAATTCCAAGTACGTTCTTTTCTTCTTCAAAGAAATATTTTATATGAACCTAGAACCCTGTACACATGGGCACCTATTCCATATACTACAATGTACTTCTGGTTCGGTGCCTTCACATATATTGACTCTTCGACTCAAACTAACCCGATATTGATTTTTTTTAACAACTACAAGGATTCTCTTACACATTTAAATCCTAACATCAATTACTTTTGTCGACATCTTATTGATTTAGATCTCAATAACAACCAAATACTAAGAACCTCTTTCGTAAGTAGTTCCTACTCGCTACTTTTAAATCTACCAGGGTTTATATAATAATAAGTTGCTCCTACTCTCAGCTATCATTGGGGTGCGCTGATCTTTTTTCATTTATTGGTGTTCGAGTTGTCATCAAAAGTTGTGCATTGGTACCAAATAAATTCATGCAAATATGACTGTCCTAAACCAATATCTAACCAAGCCCCTGGACCTCTAAAGGGCCTAATTGTTATTTTTTTGCAAAATAAGTTATACAAATGATAACAATTTTCACATTTTGCGGTTCGAGTAGTTATGCAAATTAGTGTATTGGTACGAAATAAAGCCATATTAAATATGGCCACTTTTTCCCGTTAAAGATTTTTGGCCGTTTCAAAACTAAAACTTTCGCGGGCTCCGGGACCCGGCTAGATAATATTTAGTTCCCCTGTGTTTCGGCGAACAAAAACAACATAACATTCTCCAACTTTTTCATGCTACTCAAACTCAAATTTCTAAAAAAAGGAATCTGCCGTTTCGCTTCCAGTCCCGAAACATTGTTAGAAAGTTGAGTTTTAGTATCTTGTAAACCGTTATAGACTGTCATGTTTGTTCCCCCGAAACACAACTGGATCAAAAAATATTTACCCGGTCCCATGGGCCTGAGAAAATGTTAATTTTGTAAGCGGACATTTTTTTTTGCAAATTTGAGTTTGTGTAGCATGCAAAAGTTGTAGAATATTATGTTATGTTTGTTCGCCGAGACACAGCTAAATCAAATAATATCTAGCCGAGCCCCAGAACCCCAGAGCCCGCGAGAAGTTTAGTTTGAAAACGACCAAAAGCATTTGACGGCCAAACCCGGTCATATTTGACATGGTTTCATTTCGCACCAATGCACAATTTTTCATAACCAAACGAACTCTAAAACAAAAAATACATTATTAGATATGCAAATTTACAAATTGTATTACGAAAATATTAACATTATTTCCATGAGAACATGATTCTCACCCAGCTTCAATTCTGTTAAAATATATTTCATTTAACGCAAAAAAACTTATCAGTGTTACTATCTAACATTTAGATAAGTCCATCGTCTCTAAAATAAATTAGTCCCAATCTCGAATTAGATCATAAGTTCATCCTTATAACAAGTTTAACAGATTCTAAGTCTTGTTTAATAGACTCGACCTCGAGTTCTATTTAAAGGTATAACTGTTGTGCCACTTTCGAGTATGTTTTCCCTTGTTGATCGACGTACTTTGTTTCCATTGAAGGATTCAATTGCTCTGTTTCGTAATCCAGTAAATTTCGCCAGTTACTATGAGTCACTGATGGCGATGAACCATTAAAATAAAACAAAAAGCTTAACGAAACGCATTTGATGTCTATAATACATTCTCTGTACACCATATACGGAGGCCGGAATTTTGTTTGGCAATCTGACTTCAGATTCTTAGTGGAACGTAGCTAGAAGCTTTATGTCGGTGATTCAAAACACAAATAATTTCTTCTTTTGATTTATTATCCGTGTCTCGCCTCAATTCACATGGGAAATTTCACTAAATTATATATGTTCCGTAGTTCGTAATTCCATAATTTAGATGGTGAGGATACACTCGTGATGAAGTGATTTGATGTTCAACGTTTCTTGATTAGTAATAAACAAATGACGGAAAACTGTTGCTTACTACAATATATATGTTTTAAGCTTAAATTTGTGAATTTGTCTGATAACAACTTGGAATAAAAATATTTAAATTCGATAGATGTTTGTCTTGTTTATTGTCAAAACCATAGAATGGAGGTTTAGGTTTATATACACTCTCGATAAATACACTGTCTCTTTATTTATTAAAAAATAATATTATGAATACGAATGATTTCTCTCCTGCGGGATGTTTGGACAAACATCATTGATTTTTGTTTATTTTCTCCTGTGAAAACACTGATAAATTGGGCTTTCCCTTGTGATATCACTGACTTATTTGTAGTTTTAGTATTGATGGATATTGAAATAATTATTAAATCTATATTTCAACACGACATAATATTGCAAAAAAATATAGATAGGTTCAAACATTCAAGTGTGAACGTAATATCACTTCCTCGTATGTTAAGTAAAGTCATGTAAATTATTCTGAATAACTAATAATATGATTCGAGATGATCACAAAGCAAGAGCAGGAACAGTAATAGAGAATTTCCAATTACTATAGCTGTTTACTAATTACAGATCTATTTACTTTTATTTTGTGATTGTGTGTTAATTCTTTCTGTTCTAGATGTTTTCAATATGTTCCTTCTGTCTATGTATTTTGCTATAAGCATAAACCAACATGTCTTTTAATATGAAGACAAATATAAGCTTTTCTATAAAACAAAATTACCATGCTAACTATCTGTAAGTTTATAAAAGTGATCCTTAATTTTCGACGATATTTTTTATTCAATTTCTTTTTTTTTGTGATTTGTATAACTTTAAATTATTGATCTGGTATACAATCTTTTACATCAAACTATATTTCACAAAATTAATCATCTACTCAAATTGAAATTTGACGACATTTTCCCTATCAGAAAGTCAACCTGAATAATTTAATATTTTTACACATATTTGAGTTGTATATAGTGTAACTTAAAGATTGATTTTTGAAATATTTATTCCTCGTCGGTGTACAATGTCAAACATACTTTTGACATTTACTAAGACTTTTCCCACATTCAGCTGAGAAAAGTCTAATGTTTTTCGCAATGGCAAGCTACTGATGTTCTCACACAAGTTTATAGGATAGTCTTCTGGAATGTCCTATTTGTGAAGATGTTTCTTAATGAACTTTCTTTAGAAGGTTTGTAAAATGTGTACTGGAATCTCGTGTCTCATACTCAGCACTTAAAACCATTTCATGATCTGTATCCGAATCACTTAGAGTGTGTGTTTTCTTGGACGGCTGAGAAATTGGTGATCGTCTGGAGTTGTCAATGCTAGATGAAGCAAGTTGATCGGTAGTGCGTTTTTTATGTGCTTTTATTCTTGATTTTATAGTAGCTGAGTTACGATGGAGGATCAGAATAAGGCGGTGTTGGAGCCTGTTGTGGTAGATGATGTCTTCCAGAATGATGGTTAGGAGCAGTCATATTATCTGAGAGTGTCCCCTGAATACCTATATATAGAAATAGAGAGATAATAAGAAATTTCTCATGTGACAAGCCCGTCACAGTGACGTGTTTGATGGATCTATCGACAGTCGTGATGAATGATAATGACCACTGTTGCTCCCCTAAGAGGCAGCAATACGTCCTCTTGGTGATGTAGACCTGTGATAAACGCACCAAGTCCTCCACAAAAGCTCAATGAGCAATATAATTCAAACTGTATGGCAACGTTGGTTTTCCCAAATAAGATGTGTTGGTTTCACGGGACGAGCTTCGCCTTTAATATTACTTCCAGTACACTACTAACTGCACCCGATGTATTTTAAGATGTAAATCATGTCTTGGAACTTTATTTAGTTGCTAACTAATGTCATGTCAGCTTCTAATTTATTATTAGCATATATTTTATAACATCATAACGCCCTAAAGTTACCATCAACAACTTTACTTAGGAGTAACTTTTAGCAGTTGAACTACAGTTCCGCCTATCGACCACCAACTAGGTGAATTACTGCATTATTGACTATCGATATAATTTTACCATTTCTTTATTTCCGAATTTCTCTTACTCAGTCTTGGTTATTCAAAAAGTGTGTTCTTTGCATAAATGATGACATCAATAGGTACACTCAAACACACATGTAAATCCTGTGCAACAATAACATCAATATTCGTATGAGAAGAAAGAATTTTTGGCTGTAGTTGGGTTTTGCAGACAACAACATATGGCTCTATAAATATGTTATTTGGGTTCTGCAGGTGAGAAAAACGCTTTTAAACCGGTTTTATTCAGGGGAAACAAATCATTGAATAATTATTTTGACTTTATATATCATTTTCTGTCCATCTAAAATGAATGAACATGTGAGAAAGTAACAAATACCCAACAGATGGGTGCAAGGTAGCTTATTTCTGCTTAACAGCCTCACGTAAAGACATCAAGTGAAAGCAAAGTGTCTCTATTGACTTGTGTAGAATGAATTCAATTAACAGAAGAGCTTCTGTGTTGCCAAGCTCTTTCCAGCTGACCGTTACACACATTTCTTTGGAGTTGGGACCCCTTAGTTTCCACTGAATGGACTCTTGTTTGATCTTAGAATCATGTTGGCTTACTCTCGTTTCATCAAGTAGTTATTTCAATTCTTGAGTAGAAGTTATCTGGGATTTCTCTAAGCATATCTAAATTATCTTGGCAACATTGCTTGAGAAATGTGTTCTTCTCAGGCATGAACTTTCGTTGCGCTCACCTGGAACTAACCTTTGACATCCTCAAGACTGTATGAATAATATTCTGAACTGTACCAGTTGAAATTCTCACCTCATGAGCTTTAACTGACGATTTTGGAAACTCGTTGTCTCAACTTTTTAAGAAATTTCCTTTGAAGATGCCTCTACACGTCGGCCTAAAAATGGGTTATATTCAATCGATGTACGCTCCCACTTAAATTGCTTGATCCACACCACCATATACTCCACACATCTCCTTTAGCATTCTTTCCTTCCTTACTGAGAAACTTTATCACGGAACGAAGTTCCAAATTAATCACTTTTACGGTTCCACGTGCTGCACTGCACTTTCCACCTTCTCAACTTAAGCGCTCACAGAAGACTGATTTTTAACCTCCTTTGTTGCAAGATAAAGCATATCCCGACCTGCGCGTGAGCTTGTCTCTCTTATCTCTCTTGCAATGATAAATTATACCGGGGTAGATTACTTATTGAACGCTCCTCGTGTATAAACGGTGCTACCTGTGAGCTAGTGGCTAACATCGAGGAATTGGAATCGGTGATTGGAAGACATCTGCTACAAGTCAATTTGAATGATAGATAAAATAAAATGAACTTAATGGGCGGTAACAGCAATATGGCTTACACCCGTCCCGTACATTTTGACAACTTTTCCAGGTTTCGTATTTTACAATTCGATTGCCATTAACTTTATACATAGCACAGAATATTCCAGCAACAGCCCTTGAGTTTCGGCTTTGAATATTCGAGAACCAAAACAGTGGTTCTCAACCTGATTTCTTTCGCGACACAACTAACGTCCACCTTTGTTTTCCCGCTCGCCCATAATCCTGATCAATCATCGCAACATCTCAGATATAGTAGAAGCGTCGAAACTAATAGCCTTGAAAGAGTGAAACTATCAATTGATATCTACTAGGTTGTACCAATAGCCTTCAGCACGTTTTCAATAGTAGAAATGATTCTTACGACACGATCATTCTGGGCGGTGTTCTAAAATCAAACTAGTGACAATTGATTCTTTAGATTCGCACCTCTGGTCAATCATCTAGACACACTAAGGAGCCGCGGCACTCCGGTTGAGAGTTGCTTAAATAAATTCATTTCTAGACTATAGCGGAACGTAGCTGATTAACTAATACTGACGCTTGCAATTTTTTTACAAGATAATGTTACAACGCAATGCTTAAAACACGAATTTATATTGCGAATAACGGGATGGCGATGACGGGTGTTCCGTCTAGAAGAAACTTTGACGTCTTAAGGACAGGACAAACAGTTCAACATGGACTTCTAATCACTTGTGCCCCCAACGGATATCAAATCCGAGACTCATTGTTTACAAGATAAAGAACATTACCCCTCACCCACCGGGGACAGTATATAATCGGGGACTAAAGGCCTTGTCTCCTTTGTGTTTTAGTTAAGCGTGTGACAGTGTTGCGCAAAACAGCAGATGTCTGTTACATGTGCTTTACACGTCAGAGATTATTTTTAAATCATTTCCAAATCAAATATAAGTTACAATCAGCTAAAAGGTCGATATGGACGATAAAAAATAAAATATAAGTTTTTAAATAAAATGTTTAATCTCGTGTTTTCGAAACTGGAATACATTTCAATAATTTTCTCCTTCTCCATCTTAAGAAATCATGAAAGCGCCTCAATTATTTATTCGCAATGTTTCTAAACACAGTCTGCCAGAATCTCTAGGAGGCATCTTTAGAAAATCACAGGTTCGTTATAGTATCAATAATATAATTTAATTTCATTTATGGCCATCTAAGACTCAGAACGGGATAGGGGAGGGGAAAGGATTCGGATAGGTATTGGCCAAGGCCTATGTTGAAGGTGCAATCGCGGAATTTGCCTTGTGTTACTGGGCAAAATCCTGGACAAACCTCAGTCAGCATGGTCGGCCGCTCGGATCGTGCCCACGACCTCCCGAATACTACACCAACGCTTTACCACTGAGCTTCGGTAATAATTGAATCGACCAATCAGGATGAAAGAAGAAGGATGGTAATACGCGATGACTATATATATAATTTACATATAAACTCCAGTGGAGCGCATAAGAAGTTAACATTCACTGCGACAAAGAAATCAAATATGGAAAGGTCAAAAACAAAGATAATTAAGAGAAACTGAATCAACTGAATAGTCCAGAATATAGTTCTTTTTAATAGAAAGATTAAATATTCAACTTTACTTTGGTATTACATTGTCAAAAGGTATTTTAAAATATTGTTAAGTTCTATTCTATGCATGTTATTCTTCTGAGTCCTACTTGAACTGTTCAGATTATTTCCTTTCATTTTCACTAAGAAATAACTTCATATATTCTACAAACATATGTGTGGGACGTGTTCCTTACTTTTTATGTATATACGGATATATACGCAATAGCTTTACAAATGTACTCAGACTTATATATGTATCATCATATTCAGCCGTTTTCTATGCACTACTGGATGAAGGCCTTCCCCGTTCCTCCCACCTATGACGGTCTTCTGCTATCCACATCCATGTAGCTCCTGAAAAACGCTTGATTTAATAAACCCATCTTGCATTTGGACGTGGTCTCGGTCGTTTCTTTTCTTTAGCAATCCAATGTAGGACTTTCATCTTCCATCTGTTCGTCTAGCTCAGACCGGCCCATTTTCACTTCATATTCTTCCCAGTCTTATTGTCCCTCCCAGTTATTACTAACATACATCTCTCCATTGCTCTTTGTGTCCTCAGCTCTTTAAAAATAATTTTTAAAAATTGAACTGCAATGATATCTTGCTTTCCTGAATCTCGAAAGTGACTCATCAACCTTTTTTCTTCTACTTCAAGCTCACTCTCCTTTGCGCTCGGGAATTTTCGTTTGAAACCACGATCCGATCTTGCAGTCAGTCTCAATACGAATTTGTTCGTGTGTACTAGTATTTCAAATAGCTTGCGTAGATGTGACAGTAGCCTTATTGGACGGTGATTTTTTGGTTCAAAATTGTTTTGGTCTTGCTTAGAAATTATTCTTTGTCTTGTTTCTTTCCAGAGAGTTGGAAAATATCAGTGTTTGAAAATGACATTAAATAGTTTTTCTAAAAGCACTAATAGTTTGCGTACGCTGTGTTTAAGTAACTTCGGTCTAATGTTTAACTAATCAAGGAGTTTTGTTTTACGGCAGTTTTTCGAATTGGTTTTTCAATTTCTTTGGGATTCATTCGTTTAGACTTTGAACTGGTTGTCTGGCAGTGCAGGTTTCCATAGTTACTATATAATGTTGTGTTGATCTGAAGGCACTCTGTTTGGATGGAATTGAGATCCGAATGTGTCTGTAAGGGATGTTTCTCGCTATTCTGGTTCTTACATGAAGCATTGTGAACCCTGCAGTACCCTTGTTCGATGTTATGATTTTTTTTAAAGGTGAAATATCTCCATATGAGAATATCATTTATAGTGATGCCATTGAAAGTGTTTCCCCAGTATTGGACGGTTTACCGTTTGGTTAATTATTTGGTTTTTATACTTAGTTCATTCATTCCATTCGATGTCTTCACAAACGGTAAATTAATTTTTGTTTCTAAAAGAGTACCAGTTCACAATTGATGCGAATGCGCGAACAAAAGTCTATGTTGTATATTAAAAATAGGACATAGACCTTTGTTCACGCATACGCCGCAATCTGGGTATTTTTAGATTTGCAGTGTTTCAGAAATTAAAGATAAAACTAAACGTATTAGTATGAACATATAATGAACATATTAATTACTCTAGGTTTTGTAGTCTTTCATAATTTTTAAAATGGGGATCAAAACGGGACTCGTTCCTAAGGACACTAGCTTATCTATGAGGAACATTTCCCTTCAATTGTCATAAAATTATGAATTTCAAGAAAATAAAGTGTTACGACCCTGACAAATAGTTGGAATATTATGATGAGATTTCAAGTATTTATACCGCTGTTCTTGGGTATGTAAATACGAATAAGATTTAACAAAACATTCATAAAATATTATTTTCTCTTGCATTCGAATTGTGTAAGTCAAATTAAGGTTCCTAGATTGCAGTACATCCTTGTATATATAAATTTTATCTCATCTCGCACCAAATCATGCTAATAACACTAGAACACAAAGTAAATCTCCCAACGTTAGCAGCCGTTGCACGGATGTTCTTACTGCTATTAGATTCATTAATTTTGAACAATAATAATACGCATTTGCACTACTCACCAAATAGATAGTCATACATGACACTTTAATTATAGTCCAGGAATTTTGTATGATATTTAACTTATTCAGTCAGTCAGTTGTATTACTTACTAGTCGTAAACTTATAGAACACTTACAAATCAATGTTTTGAATCGAAGGTCAAGGATATACCTATATTTAAGGGTTTCCAGATCTTTGATAATTTAATTTAAATAAATATACAGTAGATTTTTGTGTATTAATTGAACCGGTTTATTCCATAAGTAATATATTATGTGCGAGACCGCTGCAATGCCGCCATCTGACAAGCGAATAGCGAGGTAGACAGAACGTGTCATATAAGATATCACTTGATTGTGCAGCAGTGGATAGAAGGAGAACGGTCTACTCCACGTTTTGGAAGTGTGGTTTGTGTTCGATTATGATAGTGTCGAGGACCACATACAATATGTCATGCTGTATGAATATCACCATGGCCATTCGGTAAACCGAGCGGCACTAAACATCAATGCTGTTTATGGTCAGAGTGTTGTGGAAGTGCCACAGGTGGTTCCAGAGGTTTCGGGCTAGCTTCATCGATAAGCCACGAAAAGATAGAACATGTGTAGCTGGACAACGATATCCTGCAAGAAGCGCTGGAGGCAAACTGTTGACGAAATGGCCATCGTCCATGTTACACATTCGACAGTTGAACGTCATCTGCAAGACCTTGGGTACGTGTTACAACTCGAAAAATGGATACGTTAACGCCTCAACAGAAGCAGCAGCGATCTGACATCTGCAGAACCCTGAACATTCGTAACATATGTACACATTTCTGAACAGAATGGTGACAGGGGATGAAAAGTAGTCCTCTACAATAACATTACACGCAAACGACAGTAGGTGCCTAAAGAGGCCAGCAGGAACTTTGCGAAAACCAAATCTCCACCTCTCGAAAAATATTAAGTGTTTGGTGGGATATCCCTGGGATAATCCATTTTGAGCTCTTGTCACTTAACTAGACGATCAATACATCTACTGTCAGCAGCTCGAACGCCTACAGGCAGCATTGTTAGTTAAACGACAAACAAATTCCCCACCCGGCGTTTTCACATTCGTTCACCAGCAGACTACTGTCTTTTTTCCTAATTTGCAAAGCCAACGTTCCAGAAAAACACTAAAAAATGAGACTAAAGTGCGACGAACAGTGACCCAGTTCTTTGCCTCCTAATCTGGTCACTTCTGTCAGCGAGGGGATTCAACAACTGGTTGCCAGATGGCAGAGTGTTATGAAGTGCGACGGAGTAGACTATTTTCCTGAATAACGTTAGTGTTCAGGTAAGTTATTGTTCTTTTTCTCATGGTGCAAAAATGGGCTATTAGTTTGAGATAATCTGATATCATCAGAACTAGAATACTATATGTAAATTCATAAATCAAAATTTTATTCACGAAAGCCTACATGATAAAAATGCATAAATAGATGCAGTGTGCCCCTGAAGTAATGCTCCTATTTTCGGAAAATTATTAAAATCATCTTCAGTCCACTGTTGGATAAAGACGTGCCTCATTTTCGCAATAAACCTTAATTATCTGTTGTAACCATCTATTTAGCTCCTTAAAGGCTTAATTTCATCCAAACATCCTGCACTTGGTCGTGTTATAAGTTGTTACGTCTCTTTTTGAACCAATAGGAATTATTGTAGTGCATTTTCCGTCTGTTTATCTATCTACATTTTATATATAACCGTTCCATTTCCACTTCATATTCTTCGCAGTCCTGATCACATATTCTACGTTTGTTTGAAATCGAATCCCTTCCTATATTTCTAGGTTATTCTTGGTATCGTTCTTTGTATAATTCTTGTTCTTTGGGTCGTCTACAGAGTCAATGTTCACGTTCCACAGCTATACACCACCACAGTTGTCACACTGACAATTCACTTTATACATCAGACACATTGATCGTTTGCTAGCTAAAAGTGTTCTATCTCTTCAACAAACTCCTTACTATTTTACAATTGTAGTTTTTTCCTCTGTCAAATAAGCCTAGCTGCTCTACATATACCAGACGTACTCATAAACTACACTGATCTCTTTGTCCTGAATCTATTTTACTTTTCTTTGGCCTTTTGCCTGTCGGTTATTTCTGTTTTTTTATTCTTTTGAAAGCGTTTTCAATTTTTTATTAGTCGATTGTTTCATTCACGTTTATAATAATTCTTCACTTGCTAGCTGATACAGGTAAAAATGGTACCTAATGAAAACATTGGCTTCGTTTCATTAACAACACTGCGTACTATCATATTAGACTCCTGTTCACTTTGTTGAAACAGGATTACAAAAATGTGTTTTAGTTCAAGATTTTAAATATGTTTATACGTAGATTTATAGTTTAACTCCATGGTTAACTAGAATGATCACATATCTGTATTATCAAAGAGTAATACTAAGTAATTATAACTGGAAACTATAAAATTGTTTTTAACATGTGATATAGTTTATGTATTCCATATTATTTGTTATGATAATCTACTGAATCATTGAATGGTAATTAATATTCTGGTAAATTGCGATATACAGTTGGTATTCATACATAATAATAATAATACACAGCCATATTCAATCCACTACTGGATAAGGCCTCTCCCGGAAGGAGGAGGTGGTCTACTGCTCCCACGCTGACCAGACGTGTTGGGAGAGGAGAGCCGAAGCCCTCAACTGGGATCGCTACCTCTTTATTCTGCTAGTTCCCCAATTAGCCTCACGACGCTGGGTTAACGCCGCACAGGCAACACCATCTGGAGTGCTGAAACGGTCATCCATCCAAACACTGACCATACCCAGAGCTGCTTGACTCCGGTGATATATAACAATATATTGTGTTGAATATTGAGAAAACATAAATAGTATATTGTCTTTAGTACAGATACGTATCTCGGCCCGGTAGTCTATTAGTAAAGTAACTCCATCGATATTTGTAATCCTATTTATTGATAATAGTGATTAGGAACTATCAAATTTGGAGACTCGGTTTGCTTAAACAGACTTACATTAGATAATCAACAGGAAAGATGACGGATAATAAAATATCATTTTATAATTTTGATGAGTCACAGGAGTCAGTAGAAAATTACCTTGAAAGATTCAATGTATGTTGCGATATCAAAGAACTGAAACAAGAAAAGAGGTAACAAATATTACTAATACCTTTGGCATGAGAATCATATACACGTAGAATTAGTGCATTCTCAAGAAGTAGTAAAGTTAACATAAAATGACCTTGACCAACTGTTGCTAACTGTATGTAAAGAATTGTAATGTAACAACCGAACGTTACAGGCTTCATTTCTAACAACAAATTGGTCAGCCTGTTCAATGCTATAAAAAAGAAATACGAATAACAAACAACAAAATGCAGTTCATTTGAAAGGGAGGCTTCTCAGAACCGGATGGTTCTTGGGGTGCTAGATAGTGCCTTAAGAATTTTATCCAACGTGTGTAGTCCTTGTAAACACAATGAATATACAAAAATACAGTATTTTTATTACTAAATGTTAAATTCCATACTCACAATAGGTATACAAGGCTTAGTAAAACTTTTCTCGGGAAGGAAGCAAAGTATATTATCATCAGTTACTAAAATACAATTGACAAACCCTACGAAGGCAGGACAATAATTATATCAACTTAACACTAAGAAAGAATATAAAAAATGCCAGTTAGAATGTTTGCATTAAGAATTCCTTACATAGGAGATAATTTGCACAAGGAGCGAAGCAAAGTAACAAATGACAATAATATAGTACCATAAAGTATATGAGTTCCATGATATTGCCATCGGAAAACCGGCATAAAAAGGTGCCTATATGAAGGAATTTCAGTTGCTAGTACGTAAAGTAGAAGATAACCCAGGAATAGAAATGGAATCAATTTTACATAAGTAGGAGGAAATACCGAAGGTATCACACGAAGATAAGGATTTAGCATTCAAAAAAGGGATTCATACTGAAAGAAGAAATATATCATTCAAAGAATAAGTAGAAGAAAGATCTAGATGACACTTGAAGTAGATTGAATAGAACAGACTATTGTAGAAGAAAATATAACTCATAAATTATTACCAAGGAAAATTGAAGATATTTTAAATTAGCAGTATTGTAGGAGACTACTAACAATGGGAATAATAGATGTCGTTTTTAAAATAAATCAGGCAGACCTTGTAAAGTTCAAGAACATATTTATATAATCAATCGAAGAGTTGTTCGTAATATAATGTAAATGCAGTGAGTCTGATGTTTTGTTAAATATGTTGCATAGTTAAGATGAATGAATGGAACGAGTTAATACCAGGCGATACACGCAAATGGAACATGTAAGAAGATATACACCTGATAGTAAGATTTGTATTAAAGCATAACTTAACCTAGCTTATCTGTGCTATGTTAACGTGTTGTCGAGGACCTTGTGAAGCATACGCAAGCGAGAAAAAACACGTGTACGAGTACTATAAGATTGACGACACTGTTCAGTGGCGGAGGGTGCAGTTAGATTGAGGAGGCAGTCATTGCACAAAGACTGATCATCTTCTTGTACACAACAGTAAATCCTCGTTCATCTGTAGTTACTGATCAGCTTCTCGAATTTCAGGGCCAAGGCCCTACATCATCATGGCAGATTCAAAACAAAATCATCCTCAACTAGGACAACATCAAAACTTGCCACCTACTGTTATTGGACCACCGCCATAGTCTACACTAGGAGCAATACCACGCAATCGTCGAACCATGGAAGCATCATCTTTAAAATCACGTTCTCGTTCACGTTCTCCAAACAGATCAGAGCACTCACCACCAACGAAACGCACCCATACACTCAGCGAGACCAATTCTGACCAGGACCTTCAAATGGACAGCAACAACGAAGAAGAATCTACAGCTACATCTGCATCTAAGAACCATTCCTTTCTGTTGACTAACTTCGATGCAAAGTTTCAGAATCCAAAAATACTGTTTCAGCAAGTTACTTAGTATCTTTCTCGTGATTCCATTGCACAAATCATCCCTACAAGAAATGGCACCATCATCAAATCACCAGACATCAATTTCGCTAGCAAAATCAGAAATCGTCACAGTTTTGAGATCTTTGGAAAAAGTGCAAATATCACACGCCTTGACCAGAAACCTCTCAAACAGCCACCACGTAAGCCGCCCACATTATCCGTAGTAGTCAGGGGGGTTGATCCAACGCTCACAGATGAAGAAATAGAAACAGAACTCAAGCACGAGGGCCATTCAATTCATAAGTGCCTACGCATAAAAGCAAAAACAGGTCAAGCTACTTACATGGTTAGGGTTCTCACACCAGATCAAGAGACCATAGACGATCTGCTTTCACACCGTGCCTACATCTATAGGAGACGATACAGAGTCGAACCCTCACATTCACCTCCACCGCTACCTATCAGATGTGAGAAATGTCAATTGTACAACGCCCATCCTACTTCAAAATGCACAAATACATTGAAATGTGGCTTCTGCACCGGTAACCATTCAACAAAAACTTGTTCGAACCTTCAACAGCCTCCCACATGCAACACTTGCGGTGATCACCACACAACTTTCAGTTATAAATGTAAAGCTCGTCCAGAACCAGATCCAGCAAAACCAGAACTGATTGTACCAATACGCACTCCAGAAACCAAAACTCAGTTCACAACTCCTGTAACATCTGTGCATCAACCCCTATCTATTGAACAACTTCTGACCTTTCTCACAGTTGCACTCCAAAACATAAATCCTTTCCAACGCCATAACATTATACAGCAAATACAATACGCAGCAAAGACCGTACTCAATGTCAACTTCACTGCGACATATTCAGGCCCATACGCTTACTTTCACGCACATGCATACGGACAAGAAACAGCTGTATAATCTAACCAAAACAACTTTTCTGTATTCATTTCTCCTCATGGCGCTATCTTTTCTGTTTCTCAACATCCGTTCCTTACCAGCACATAAACCTCTTTTCTCATCTCTACTGCTTGAAGAACATATAAATGCTTTCATGTTAAATGAAACTTATCTCACCCCTAAGCTTCAATGCAAAATTTCTGGGTACACCCTACTCAGAAACGATAACACACTACCAGCCTTAAGAGCTAATGGAGGAGTCGCTATAGGATTTTCCCCTCATATACCATTTCGTCAACACACACCTCCTCCATCCAACCTTCCCGAACATCTCATCACTTCATTATACTTCAAGCAAAGATACATTACTTTAGCAACTATCTACATCCGTCCAGGCCACCCAATCCCAACAAATTTCTTCCAATACATCTCTAATAATTTTCCATACTACATAATCATGGCTGACATAAACATCCATACCAGATCTGACAGAGCCAAAACCGACTTCCATAGCTTCATTAGTCAGCAAACAACCGGTACTCTCCACAGGATACCTACACACACAAGACCAATCTCAAACACAACACCGGATATAGTTATAACTTCATCCAATCTACTCCCCAATAGCCATTTAGACGTACTTGATCCCCTAGGAAGTGACCACATACCAGTAAAATTCACAATTGACTTCACCAAACCAAACCCAACCACACCCATAATCCCGCGTCAAGTACTTCGTTTTGACAGAGCGAACTGGGTTGGCTACAGGGAACATATAGAAGCAAAACTCACAGATTCTACACCACCCACCACAGAAGACGAACTATACTCCACCTTAGACCATATCACCACTACAATCAAACAAGCATCAGACAGTCACATCCCTACTTCTAATACTCATCCGTTTAGACCTAACTTACCTCCACAATACCTACCATTAATACGCCGCTCCCGTAATCTATACCGAGACTATCAACGCACTCAAAATCCTGAATCGCTCAGACTTCATAGACAACTCCAAAGAGCAGTACATAACTACATAAAAGCATATAAACTACGACAGTGGATCAAAACATGTAATAATCTGGCAGATACATCTCACCCATCCAAATACTGGAAACGCTTCAACACACTTACAGGTAAATACTCACACACCACATATCCTCTACTTCAAGAAAACAAAGCCCTTCATACAGACAAAGAAAAAGCCGATGTTTTTGCAGATTATCTTCAAACCATCTTCACCCCCACAATACCTTTCAACCCTTTTCGCAGACACCCCGCAGATCATCTTGACATCCACTCCCCTCATCTACAACCAAACTCGGATCATCCACTTCCTGAACATCCACTTACTACACCAATCACACCCGAAGAAATCATACACACAATCACTCGCAAACGTCAATCTGCTCCAGGACCCGACAAAATTACGTATAGACACTTCAAAGAAGCTCCTATTTTCCTCATACAACTTCTCGCTCATATATATACCTTTATTTTGCGCACAGGATACATCCCATTACATTGGAAATCTTCACAAACACTCATGTTCCATAAACCACAGAAACCTACCCATGCTGTCTCCTCGTACCGACCCATTAAACTAACTTCAATATTTAGTAAAATCCTAGAGAAAATCTTAGTCACCCGGCTCCATACCCACCTGGAACACCACAACCTTCTACCCCTACACCAAGCAGGTTTCCGTCCTTCCTTTAGCATTAATGATCAGTTACTTAGACTTACCAACATGATAACCAATCACTTTAATACATCCAAACCTTCTTGCTTAGTTCTGTTTGACCTCGAAAAAGCATTTGATAGAGTCTGGCACAAAGCCCTAATACATAAACTCCGCTCATTTCATCTTTCCATAAATTACATCCGCTATGTATTTAATTTCCTCACGAACCGCCTGACCTATGTCTCTATCAATTCCAGTACATCACATCCTATTTTCTTACATTGTGGTGTTCCACAAGGATCTGCCCTTTCTCCACTGCTTTATATCCTATTCGTTGCTGACCTCCCTCCATTTCCCAATAACATTCACATATTCCAATACGCAGATGACACCGCCTTTCTAGCACTCAGTAAAACCATACCACATATAAACAGAACCATGAACGATGCCATCAACACATTCACAAACTGGTGTAGTAAGTGGGGATTATCCATTAACTCCACTAAAACTCAGGCAGTAGTACTCCTTCCTCGTAAACGTCGTTCACGAGTTCTCCGAAACCCATCAGAACTATCCCTGACTGTACAAAACCAACCCATAAATCCTTCAAAATATGTCACATATCTAGGAATCATCTTTGACCAACATCTAACATGGCGCCCACACTTAAACAAAATCATAGACAAAGCTACAAACCGCCTTAATCTCTTAAAACGCCTAACTGGAACTACATGGGGACTCAAACCACAAACAGTCATAAACACCTATAAAGCATTCCTTCGCCCGATTCTCACTTTTGGACACATAGCATGGCTTGCAGCAGACACACACATCTACCATAAACTACAAATCATGGAACGCCATCGCTTACCGAATCAAACTACCCAGTCCTACTCAAGAACTCTACGATCGAATCACCTTTCCCCACCTTCTGCTTCACCTTGAAACACTCCGCCTGAAATACATCTCACAGCGCTTTGAGACAGAACACCCACTATTAGAAGACATTATACACACCCACGTACATCATAACGCACCAGCTACACACATATCTTCACCACTCTCACTCCTTTTCACACTCTATCAATATACTATACCACCCGACCACCCTGAAATAGCAAGCATACTAGCCTTAAGTTCCCCTACCATCCCTCACATCATTGCACCTTCATATGCCGCACAGTGACCCATCTTGAACGCTAGGGCTCATCTGTCCACATATAGATCTAGAGTCGCCCCTAGATCAGAAGAATATCACTCACTTGTCTTAATTGTGCCAACGTGTTGTCTTGTCTAGTGCACCTCACTTTCATCACATCACTTTCACATTATACACAGTGTAGACTTACCGACTTTAACTATTGTTGATTATTCGCTCTATATCTCTACCCAGTAATATGGTTATGAGGAAAACTCATAATCTCAGAATCTCAGAAATCTCCTAGCCTACGCACTTTCCCATGTTAACTCCTGTTCCACCACTTCCTCTTCCCACATAGAGGGTGTAGCCCTTTGGGGGTACTAGCCTTTTAGGCTAGTAATTACAAAAATGTATTAAGGGGAACAAATACATATTATATTGTATAAATATGTGTAAGTGTGGATTATTATTATTATTATTATTATTTTGTATAGGGTAAGCGAGTTTTCTGAGAAGAAGAGGTGGATCGATACAACTAAAAGCGATATGTTTTCTGGACATATTGGTTAGTTTTATTGACGAGAGAACGGACTATTTTTAAGAATCTACAATATAGAATTATTATAAAAGCAAATGAGATCAAGAGTAACAAGAAATTCATAACCTCTTTTAAAATTGAAAAAAATACCGACAGGCAAAGGGCCAAAACGAAAGGAAGAAGTCAACCTAGTTTATAAGTACATATTGCAGAGGATTGAATATGATTCGTTATAAGAAACATAAATATGAAATGTAAAAATTTGCACGATAGAAAATCACATGTACTTACGAATTTAGGCATATTTCGAACATTCTTCAATTAAACATTTTTCGTGTTTTCATGTTAATAGCTTCCCGTAGATAGGGACATTATTTTAGGGACCTATTGTATATATCTATGGATATATATCATGCAGGTTTTCGTGAATAAAATTATAATTTATAAATTTACATACAGTATTAATTTTAGATACTGTAAGATTATCCCATTAGTCATGTATTTTTGCACCATAATGCATGTGGTATATCTTTATTCGAGTTTTGACACTTAAAAATGTCTTGGAGATGGATATGACGATGGACGGTCGAATGGGTGCCATGGAGGCCGATTGCCTCAGATGACAAAAAGGCTTAAAATCAATTCAATTCATGAGCATCCAAGTTGTTAGATTATGACTTTACTCGTTAAAACGGTTTGTGCAGTCCGTCAGACAGCTGGCTACAAACCACGAAAGTGTGTGAAGTTGTATTTGAAATTTTCCACCATAACTTGTTGTCCAACAAACCTGCCGTTGATTAGAATATTGTCATTTGAAATTTATTTATGGCTTTTAAACATCTAGGCTAAGGTAGGGATAGGAGTGGGGAAAGGATTCGCGAAGGTGTCGGCCACGGCCTATTTCGAAGGTACCACTCCGGCACTTGCCTTGTATGACAGAAAAAACGTAAAGAAAACTCAGTCAGGATGGTCGGCCGCTGGGATCGAACCCAAGATCTTCTGAGATTAGGATACAGTCAGATAAATACGAGCTCGTATCCACATATCAATAAACTAATAATAAAGGTATATTTCAGATTACGAACTTTCATCCGCCTTCGCCACTGTAATGCAGAAGGCAAAGCACAGACAGCATCTAAAATCTCGAGAGTGCTAAGCTTCGTCAGTTTCCTCTTCAACAAGTTGAAAGGTAAAGCCATATCAAGAAATATCTATTTTTTGTGAGATAAACTGATTTAATCATACAGTATTATCAGTAGTAGAATAGACGGGGGATGAGAGGAATTTCCTACATGGGGTATGTCATTGTCCACCCTCTGAAATGATATATTTTATTTCTGTGGAATATACTATAGTTATTCCTCTTACTGTAAGCCTGCATACGAAATAGTTGTTTTAGAACCTGGTTTCTCAACGCCAGGTGGTTCGCGGGTTATGTGCAAAGGGCTCGCGAGGCGTGTGTGTGTATGTGTGTATTTGATAGCCTTCTGAAGGTTTCAACCCACACAAAGTAAAAAAAAACGAAACAGCTTACTATAAACAAGAAAAGTACTTTCTTGTATACCAGAAGACATGATAAAAGGGATCGCGGCATGGAAAAGATTGAGAAATGCTGGTTTAAAATATACTATCAAAGATGGCATAAGAATTGTGTTAATTTTGTTCGGAACTCCAGAATTATGTTTCCATTCCCTCTCTTCAGACGAATGCACGGATAGTATTTAAAATAGGAACCCTGGCCACATCTTCCTCATCCCTTACATAAGAAGTTGAATTTCCGAGTGGGGGATTTTGTACAATTTCTTAGACGGCTACAAGCGGGTTTAGCCCGTAGTTGTCAGATCAACCCATACAAGTAAATAAAATCAAATCATTTTTGTAAAGCCCTAACACTTACGAATGGAGAAATTCTGTGATAATAAATATACTGTAAGAATTGAAAAATATTATCAAACGGAAATTTACGACCAACATGGATCGATTTTCGTGATCGAATAGGAATTCTTTAAATTAACCCTCTTTCAGAGGGCTGATGACCCGGACCGGAAAGTCATTACTATTTTTTTTTCATCATTTCTGTGAAGGAACTAAATGTCGATATCTCCCAGAATTTTAAAGCAAATCCTTTTCCCTAGAAAGACTATATTCTTTTTAAAATAAATCCCTTACGGAAGATAATCCACACTCTTCGTACAATAGGCCTACTACTGCTGCGATATCGGCAAGTACGAGATTAATTATTATAAAATAAGTGAAGCGGAGCCCAGTTGGGGGATTGTACATATACGCTATTGCCAGGCTTCAGCAACGAGCATTGTATTTGGATGATCAAAGTCCTGCTGGAAAAATTGCCACTAGACCTTTCCAACGACACCTCAACCACGTTTTTAAACGTAGTAGTTCCTAAGTTATGAACAGCCCCTATCTCGAGGACCGTCCCTGTAATATGTATGGTCTGAACGGGTTTGTCTCATCTCAACGAGGCCTTTCCAACGACACCTAAACCACATTTCTAGCCGTAGTAGTTTCAAAGTTGACCTCCGAAACTCGAGAAACGCCCCAACTATATGGATGAATGATTCTGGTTTGTACTAGTCTTGCCGAGAGCTTTCGAAGGATACCTCAACCACCTTCCTAGCCGAAGTAGTTCCTGAGTTGAAAGCTGTCGACAAGTGGATAGAGTGGGCAAATAAGGCTTCACAACACTTGCTGCTAAAGTCTAAAAATAATTTTCTCTTCTTGGAAGAACGGGCCTTGCAGTGCCCCCTTGTCTACGCCACTGCTTTCGGTTAAAATATAATGTGTGAGGTCGAGCAGGACTATAATTATTTCAAATTTTCAAATTTCTTTATTTTCTTTACACCCGCAACAGAGAGCCATCTCCGGTTATTACAGGTTTTACATGTTACAATCATATACATTTTATTAAACATGGTATTATTTAAAACTAGAATGTTAAAAAAGAAAGAAATGAAAGGTAGAAAAGTCACCATAAAGATAAGAGAGAAATATGAAAGAAAAATATAAAAATGAATACCAAAGTAATAATGGTAATAAATGATGAAGATTGGATTGTATTAAGATGAAGAACAGAGTTACGAGTGAAGAAGAGAGGAATAGAAGGTAACATTTACAAAGATTATATAAACATTTCGAACAGTGATAAATTATTTTGCGTTATAGATTTACATAAAATTACATAGTTTCTGTTCCAATAATCTAATTAAATATATTTACCTGTCTTAAAGTAATTTCTAAATATGTATATATTCGGTGTAAAATCCATATTAATTGATATAACTGTAACTGAAAGCTATCTTCAGTTATTGTAGGTTTTGCAGAGTACAAAGGTGTACAAGTTTTAAACATGATATTGAAATACAAGATATAACAATATTACTACAAACTATAGAGGTAAGAAAATAAGATTAGAAAACTTACTAAATATGTTAAAGATAAGTATAAAGAAACGAAATCAATATTGAAGGGAATAAATATTATGATAACATACAAATTGTGATAAAATTGTGTATAAGACATTCAGTGTCATGAAATAAGACGGAGCTATCTTATGCAGAATATGTACATGGGTATTCCGTATCAAAGATTATATATAAATTTGAACACATCATAGATTACTTTTGTGGTATATTTAGCTAAAGATCACATATTCTGCTATTCAAATTATACATTAAAATAATTTGCAAGCGTTACAACGTCTGTCTGGTAAAATCTGTAAATTTCAATGCAAAATCTATATTACTATTTCTTTGTACCATACTGTTGTGTCTCTTACAAATCCTGACCATCGGGGAGTTCATGTGTATCAATATATTAGAAAACAGTATGTATAACGGTAATCTCTTACGTACTGATAGTCTGCCGACATTGAAATTTATTTTTTCTGACAGATCTCCGCAGTCAATATTACATTTACCAAATTTATAAAGGAATACGTCTTCCGCTAATTCTCTTCTTTTAGATAAGGAGTCATGTTGAAAATCTACCAGTAGGGTATTATAAGAGATTTTCTCTTTATATGAAAATGTTTTAAATTTTCTGTAATAAAGGTACCTTAATTTTTTTTCTGATCTATCTCCAATTTCTCAATTAAGTTTTTGGAGGAAGGATACCAGAACAGAGATGCATACTCTAATTTACTTCTTAATTACTATTGTAAAGTGTTATAGGAACCCTAATGTCGTTAAAGTCCTTTGTATTCCGAATTACAAACTCCAGTAATTTGTAAGCTTAATTAATAACTTTCTCAATATGATTTTCAAAAGACAATTTGCTATTCAAAATTACACCAAGATCTCTTACTTGGTTAATCCTACCTATTTTATTGTTATTAAGTTTATATTCAAATTCTGTTGAGTTACGTTTTCTGGTAAAAGATATAATATTACATTTTTTTACGTTAAAATACAACTTATTTCTTATACTCCAACTACAACAATTATTGAGATCTTCCTGAAGTTTGTAACAACAGTGTTCGTCAACTACGTCGATGAATAATTTTACATCATCTGCAAGAATAAACATTTGGAATGCCTTATCTCCAACGGTAGATCATTTGTAAATAATTGGAATAATAGTGGCCCTAAGTTTGAGCCTTGAGGTACTCTTGATGAAGCCTTATAATAACTAGATTTCGACATTCGGTACGAAATGTACTGCTTTCTATCGGATAAATATGATCTCATTAAATTTATCAACCTCTCCGACATGCCATAAGTGTTCAACTTTGTAAGCAGAAGACTATGATCAAGGTTGTCAAATGGCTTTGAGAAATCTAAACATATTGCATCGACAGAACGGTTAGAATTTAAACATTCAGAAATAGATTGAGTGAAAGTTGACATATTAGTTATGGTTGATATATTTCTGTAGAAACCCTGTTGGAAAGGTGAAATGGATGGTTTTACATGACTAAACATGTTTTCGAATAAAATTGAATCAAGTAGTTTAGCCGGGGTAGATAAAATAGATATTGGCCTGTAGTTTCCCAAATTAGCTTTGCCACCAGACTTAAATATTGGACGGACTCTACTTATCTTCCATAGATTCGGGAATATAGAAGTTTCTATTGCCAAGTTAAAAATAAATAGTAAATGTTTTTCTAATAGTTCACTACACGCCTTAAAACATATACAGGAATTCCCATCAGGACCACAAGTTCGACTTGATTTTAATTTCTTCACTGCTCTTACATAACCTCTGCTAGTTATTTCTTTTATATCTAAATTGTAATAAGCTCGGAAAT